>OX375866.1:101306909-101459362 GCA_947359475.1 Heligmosomoides polygyrus bakeri
CCGCCGCCGCTGCTGACGGCGCTGATAGCCAAACCGGTGATTTCCGCGCAATACTGCGCCCAGCGCTGTTTGAGCGCGCCTAGCACATGGAAGACATCGCGGATTCCGCCGGCCATAACTCGCTTAGGAGATCCATTTAGCAAATTTGGTCTACATATCTGTGATCAGCGTCTCGAGCTCTTTCCCGTGATATAGGTCTCAATCCGAAGTTCCATGGGAAGCTGACGGCATTCCCTGGTAAGAAACGAGAGATGAACTTCGGATGAGAATTCCCACGCTTCTCATGGGAAAGAGGCAAGATAGAAGAGAAGCAGACAGAAAGGAGCGGGAAACCGGATTTCAAATACATTTCAAATATATTGTGACTTCAAAATACAGTTCAGGTAAGGATTCAAAGAAATGATGTGGTGACAAAGCCACTAGGTGGGGTCACCCGCCTAGGTCTGAAGGTGGAAAGTAATCAACCAACAACACGTTCAGATGAAAGCGAGATTTTTAGCACACTTATGCACGTGTTCATAGTATTCAACCGTAAGGTACTCCTATTTATGTGCATTTGCGGTATTATTGGTGATATGGTATGATATGGAGGTAGTGCAGATAAGCATCGCTGAAAGAGTAGCACATATGAAGGCGCAAATAGTCAGCTTTGATTTGTTTTAAGCACTGATGGTCTAAACTTAACTCCTGTGAACACGAGAAGGCGTATTAGCAAAAAACTTATATGTGCAAGAATGCCGGCATCACGCGGACACGAATTGTAAAACCCGCCGGTGTGCTCATATGAGGCGGCCCTCCTACCAACTGCCCCGCCGAGATACATATCGTTGGGTGTCGTAGGGGTTGATGATAGTTGCGCGCACGGTTTCAGACCTCCTTTTCAGGTCTTCAAAAAGGCGTTCAGCAAAAACTAAGTGTGGTTCTGGACTCCGCTCTCAGGGCCCTACATCCTCTCAAAATAGCATCGCAAAAGCTCACCTTGAGTTGAGAACCTTTCCTTGTAAACACAAATCAAGGTCAAACACTGCAGAGGCATTCGCTTCGGCGCTAAGCTTCCCCCCCTGCCGGAATAGAGCAAAAGAGTTGTTACCATGACTCTGATAAGCACAAGAGAGTGACTACAGACAACCATAAGGAAATAATGAATTTTCATGGTGACATAGGGTTTCACGGTGGCTCAAACGGCTACCCTTATTTCTATAGTGACACAACGCTCTGTGTTGTAGAACAAAATCAGTTAAACAAAGAAAATTATTTTCCAGATGGTTGCCTTCGTCAGACGTGCTTTCAATTATCTGTGGAATTCAGCAAAAGTGGGAGTTGTAATATTCGATACAGATGCCAGGATTGCGATTCCCCTGGACCATCACACCAACGAAGAGCTGCAGTATGTTTACTGATTTATCCATTTCGAGTATGTCAACAGTTTTTCAGAGCACTCACCATAACATAAGTGGTTCCGCTTGTTTAAACTGCATTCTACGAAGAACTGCACAATTTAGCCAACTAATCGTAAAGTTGGGCGCGTGTGGCGCAGTCGGAGGAGGCGCCGACTGTCGCCTCGCCCGCACCCGATACCAGGTTCCAGGTTCGGATTTCCCGCCCAGGCCAACCAAGCCTTCCATTCCTCCGGGGTCGGTGAATTGGTACAAGACTTGTCTGGGAAGGATAAAGCGCTGACTTGTTCATCAGCTGGCCACCGCAAGTAATTGTATGGCCAAATACGCATTCACAACGCCTCCACGATATCCCGTAGAAGTAGAATGCGTGGCGCATCCCAAAAGGGATTGAGTAACGTCGTCCTTTATCCTTTAATCGTAAAGTTCCTTGTTTATTGGAAACCCCGATACCCAGCCTTTGAAGTATTAGGTTGTAACGAATTAAATGGCACTGGCTCGTGCCATTTTTTGGCGCGTCTTTACACGTTTGATCAAGAACAAACCGTAACATATGGCATACCATTTAGAAGCGCAAGCTTTGCTCTACCGGTGAGTACCAAATTTTCTATGTAAAAGTGGGAAAACTTTAGAGTTTTATTGACTTTTTTGCAGATGGACAAAAGGGTAATCCGAGGCATTTACTTGTATGAATTCAAGCTGGGCACTACAGCTAAGGAGGCGGACGAGAAGACCAACGCCGCATTCGGTCAAGGATGTTCCACAATTCGGACGGCGTACCGTTGGTATCAGAAGTTCCGCAATGGAGATGAGAGCTTGGAAGAGCATGCAGGTCGTGGGAGGCATAGTGATGTTGATGAGGACAAGCTGAGAGATGTGGTAGAGGAGGATCCACACAAAGGTACCAGGGAGATAGCGAAGGTTCTTGGCGTCAGTCACAACACAGCTGTCCGGCATCTGAAGGAAATTGGAAAGACCAAAAAGCTGGAAAGATAGGTGCCTCACTAGCTGTCTGAGGAGCAAAGAAACCGACGATATGAGATCTCTTCCGCGCTGCTTCTACGGAACGAAACGGACCCATTACTTGATCGCATCCTAACCTGTGACGAGAAATGGATAATGTACGACAACAGGCGACGATCGGCACAGTGGGTGGACAGCGATGAGAGCCCCAAGGTTTTTGCGAAGCCGGAATTGCACCAAAAGAAAGCAATGGTGACAGTATGGTGGTGTTCGTTGGGAATTACTCACCACAGCTTCCTCCCTCCCGGTGAATCCATCACGGCAGAGAAGTACTGCATTGAAATTGAAGAAACGATGAAAAAGTTGAAGAATATCCGGCCGGCCTTGGTAAACCGAAGGCGAGTTCTCCTTCTGCTTCTCCTTCCGATAATGCTCGCCCCCATGTAGCAGGAATGACGTTGCTGAAATTGAATGAGATGAGCATTGAAACTCTACCGCATCCTCCGTTTTCTCCCGACCTCTCCCCAACAGACTACCATTTCTTCAAGCATCTTGGCGACTTCTTGGTAGGGAAAATATTCAAATACCAACAGGATGCCGAAAGTGCCTTCGAAGATTTCCTCAATTCCAGAACTTCTGATTTTTATGCTACTGAGATAAAAAAGCTTGTCTCACGTTGGCAAAGATGTGTAGAATCAGAAGGTTTTTATTTCGATTAATTGCCTAGAAGCCGAGATATTAACTGTTTAAATTTGCAGTGGTTCAGTGCCATTTATTTCGTTACAACCTAATACATTCCGGTTTGGATATGGAAGCTTTGGCAGTTTAGCCTAAAGAACCACTCTTCTTCCGCAAGGCAGCTATTACTGTAAAACCCGTCTTCGTTGTGTAGTTCCTAGAAGGGTGCAGAAGTCTTTCGCACTACAAACAGATTATCTGACAATAGAGCCGATTTTTTTTACAAACATCAGCATCATTTGTGAAAATTCCAAGAAGTTTTTTTGAAGAATTCTGACCATGATGGTGCACGAGTACTTTTTTCCCTCGCGGTCTGTGGTAAAACCTATGCTGTTCTTCACGACCCCCCTCAAGACTGGGAAGGGGTAAGCCGATAGCAAGTGCAGATCTTTTCGAAATTTCCACTTTCGAAGCTTATAACCATGGGCTAGATTATTGACACCTTTTGAGTACGACGTCAGTTGTTTCTTTTGTATTGTAGGGAAAGTTCTTACCGTTACCGTAACATAAAAGTTTATTGATCTTTATGAAGGCAAATACACATTAGGAAACGGAGTGGTGATCATTACGTTTAATCGCTCTGCTCCACTGTTTGGGAAGACAGCTTATGCCAGCAGTGTAGAACGCTTCTTGTTTTTACTTGAAGAATTTGTTTAGCGGGTGATCCATTTAAACTTCATCAATGTAGATTTCCCTTGCATGGGACAGTAGAGCGGCAGTAAAAGATAGTATTCTGTTGGCAGAAGGCCTTGGTTGTACGGTGGATGCAACAGCTCCACTTGCCATCCATAGTCGATCAGCTTATGGCCAGTCACTATTCCAACGTGTGGACGGGCGTTGTCCTGCAGGATTAGGAGCGTTCTGCGAATCTGTCGCTTCTCTTCGATTTCGGAGGCCAATTTATCCAGCCCAGTTCTGCGGTAATGGTTGCACTGCGTGGCAGCATCTTGTGGTGAATCACACCCTTGCAGTTCCCAGACCTCCAAAAACAGAATCTTCAGTGGGGTCTATGGTATAGTCCCGCGGAAGTACCCGCGGGACGTCCGCGGACGGAAGGTGCACCGCGGAATGCGGTCGCCGACCAGCATGGTCGGCGGCCGACACTGGATGATAATCCACTGGAGCGCGCTTATCATTCCGCGAATTAGGAACGTTCCAAGTTCACGGAATCGGTCGCTTTCGAGTTGGAGCACGTTCAGCATTTTTGATAACACCGACCAACAGTCTCCCGCAGTGCAATGCACTGTCGGTCGGCGGGGTCGCCCCGCGGACGGATGTATACCAGCCCGTCCACCGACCGCCACCGACGATCCGCGGAAAATGGGCGTTGCGGACTGCGGCTATTGGGCGCGCGTTGGGTCCTGGCTAGATTATTCCCGTTCCGCGGATACTTCCACGGGACTATACCATAGGCCTGAGTGGAGATCTGACTTTGATTGCGGCTCATGTTTATTTATTTTTTCTCTACATGGTTAACCATGCAAAAGAAAGAAAATAAAACAAACGTTTTTCTAAATAAGTTGAGGTCGCTGTAAACACAAAAAGCAAAACAAGCAACAAAATTAAATAGTGAGGAGTAATTAAATGTAGTGAACTGCATCCTAAATATAGAAAGTGTCGGCCAAGAAGTTTTTCATATTGCCTTATAGAGTTGGGTAAGATATGTTTCTTTGATAATTTCAAAAACTCGGAGCCAGCCTGGCAAGTAAGTTCTGAGTTCTTATACTACTTTTTGGTCTGGGAAACTGAATCATCCACTGACTACCCCTTGTGTTCGATGAAGAAAAGGTATAGAACTGCAAAGGAATATGAGTAGGACCATTTGTCATCTTATATATCGTAATTAAATCGTATCTTCAAGGGTGTGCAAATTGAAGAATCTTTTCGAGAAGTCGGTGATGGGATAGTGTTGTAATCATACCCATGTATTCGCATCCAGAGCTTTCTTGTGAAGCTGTTTTGCACAGATTCCAACCTAGCGATTTCTCGCTCATACTTCGGACTGAAAATTGTGGTGCCATACTCTAGAATTGGTCTAACATACGACTTATAAGCAGATAGGGCCTGCTCATACTTCGCGACAGCAGCGCGCGTGGCGTGCGCGGCGTGCGCAGCATGCGGAAGTATGAACAGGCGACAGCAGCGACTAGAGCGACTAGAGCGACAAGAGCGGCGCTCGAGTATGAGCACTTTTCGGCGGTGCGCGCTCGGTTTTAATCGATATGCATATTTTGCGCGGCCGACAGTCGCTCTTGTCGCGAAGTATGAACACGTCCTTAATAGGTATTGTATTGATTTTGTTCGCAAACATTTGAAGAGGCTGTGCACAATTCGTTCAGCGTTGTTCGATATTAATTCAATCTAATTTGCATCTCATCAATGTAGCAAGGATATCTATTTACCTGCTGTCCTAAATGGAGTACTTGTGATTTTTGTGGAGATAATGGAAGATCCCAATTTGGTGACCAATCCGCAATTACATTTGTTGCTGATTGGAGGGGAAGATGATTTTCTCGAACAGCAATATTCTTATAAATTTTAATATCGTCAGCGAACATTTCACATGAAACACCGAACTGGTTAACCAAGGATGGAATTTCAGCGGTATATATATATATATATATATATATATATCATCATCATCATTTTCATTAGCGTCTGTCCCGCTTGGTGGCGGGGTCCGCTCTTCTGGTGTGGTGACGCCAATTCTCCCGATCAAATGCTTGATCAGGGTGCACACCAGCCATCTCTAAGTCCAAGCGCAACGTATCTAGCCAACGTTGCTTCGGGCGTCCTCTGGGCCGCTTTCCAGGGACCACAAGATTCAGGCCAATCTTACACACGGTGTCGTCGTTAGCGCGAAGGACGTGGCCGTACCATCGAAGACGAGCTTCGCGCAGCTTCTCGGATATCGGGGCGACACCGAACCTCTGTCGTGTGGTGTCGTTACGAACGCGGTCCAAACGCGTAACTCCAGCCGTCCACCGTAGCATCTTCGTCTCCATTACACTGAGGCGGCTTTCAACTTCCTTCGTCACGGACCAGCACTCAGCACCGTACGTCGCTACTGGGCGGACTACTGTTCTATAAACCTTCGATTTGAGGTGCTCAGGTATTGTCCTGTCGCAAAGCACCCCAGTCAGCGAGCGCCATTTGGACCAGGCTGCACTCACACGCGCATTCACCTCCATCTTTAAGCTGCCATCGGACGTGACTGTTGACCCATGATACTTGAAAGATGTAACTCGTGAGAGCTCAGTACCATTGATCTTAATGGATCCATGCTCATTCACATCCGTCGTCAAGTATTCCGTCTTTTTGAGGTTTAGCTTGAGTCCGAACAATGCCAAACGATCGCACCAGCCTGTGCCTGTCGCTCGAGTTCGGTTTTGTCTTCACATGCAAGCATGACGTCGTCAGCATACAGCAGCGTCCAAGGTGCCGCCATTTGGAGATCTCGTGAGATTGCATCCATCACGAACACGAAGAGCAGTGGGGATAGCGCAGATCCCTGATGCACCCCTACAGAGATGGGAAACTCCATCGAGGTGCCCGCTGGCGCTCGCACTCGACTCCTTGGGCAAGAGTATAGAATGCGCACCCACTCAATAAGCTCTTCAGGGATACCATGTTGTCGCAACGCGTACCATATAACATCTCGCGGAACGCGGTCGAAGGCCTTCTCCAAGTCCAACATACAAATACGATAAGCACGAAACCAGACTCCAGCCATGAGATATGTGGACACGGCACGGGGTGTCTCATTACTTTTGGCCCCCCCCCCTAATATATATATATATATATATATATATATATATATATATATATAGAAAAGAGGATTGGAGACAAAACACATGTTGCCCGTTGTGAAGCCAGCGTCAATTCCTTTCATGGAGGACGTCAGCCAGTTATTCGTGCATCTGTACAAGAACAACTGGGTATCCATTTCCACACATCGCTAGCATGGGAGACCCACTGCGCCAGCTTGTACTTGTCCAGTTGTCACATGTGAATGTTCACGGTGCTAAAGTGGGCTCCTGTGCTTTGCTGCACTTCAAACGTGGTTTGCCGTGAGTCTGATTCCAGCAGTCGTTGTAATCGATCGTTCACTTTGGATGGACGTTCTGACTACATTTTGGTGGTGAGTATGGCGTTGAAATCACCGCTATGACAGCGAGCGAACCAATTTTGTGCGGTCGCTTCGGGCAACATGCATCCCCCAGAACTAGCTCCTATGTGACAACTGGATGAGGCTGCTGTGTAGTTGGAGGCTGCGGTTGCACTCCTACAAAAGCTCCACGTTTCTGGAGGCTCTTATTTACTAGTGAACAGTTGATAAAAATAATTGATTAAAATAATAAGCATGCACACACCTGGTCTACCTTCAATTGCACAAAAAATTGCTACGACACAGTGTGGTGAGGAAAAATATCTATGCACATTCAAAAACGACGAGACCTCTTCTTACAACCTAATAAATGCTGCTTTCGCATTTTTACATTAATTCCAGGTTAAGAAATGTGCCATTCCGACAGTTTTCGCGATGTTTTTTCTTCACCTCTTTCGAGCAGTATATCCCTCGGTCACTAAAATGACAGTCTCTGGTTTAAAAAATGCCATGCTGTTTTAATGGACGTCAAACTCAGCTCGAAAACTAATTTGTGTAGAACCATTTCAAAAATGACTGCAGCTTCACCTTCAGCTTTAAATTACTTAATAGCTGATCGATCTACCGTAATTGGAGGTGGTCGCCTACAATAGGAGCAGACACCTAATTTCACTCTCCCGTGCTCATCAATCAATTAGCAGAGCTGTTCCGACAGATAGCCTAGAATAAGAGCAACTGTAAAAGATAAAGGACGCCGTTAATCAAACTCTTAAGTGGTGCGCCACGCATTCTACTTCTATGGGATGCCTGTTTGATTGCGCATTGAGCCTATACAGTAGTTGTGGTGGCCAGCCCACGGGCAAATCAATTTTTTGCTTTTCCAAGACAAGAATGGTATCAATTCAATAACCTACGGAGAGGCGAGAGATTTGGACGAACTGAGCGAGAAACTAAACCACGGAACTGGAAATGAGTGTAAGCGCCACAGACACCTCCTCCTACTGCGCCCCACCTGCCCCGGCTAAGCAGAGCTTATAAGCATTTTGATTTCCCACCTCGGCGAGGTGGTAATTGCGGGTGGAGTCTCTTCTTCCTCCGCCAAGCCACTTGCGGTGACGCCGTGTCGACGTGGCAATTTTCGACATCCACCGACACCACGGTCAGTCGATGTGGAGGAGGGTCGTTGATCGGTCGGTGGCGGATCGCGGGTCTTCCACCGCCGCCACAGGAGAACCCTGGGAGACGAGAGCAGTTCTCGCACGAGCAGCTTGGATGCGCCCTGGGAGACGGGGGCAGTTTCCGCAGGAGCAGCTTGGATGCACCAAACCTGGAGTCCCTTCCCTAGCCTGCTCTTCGAGCGCAGAACTCGGCCGCAGACTCCCCCTGAGCGACGAAAGCAGTTTCCACACGAGCAGCTTTGGTGGCACACACCCTGGAGTCCCTTCCCTAGTCTGGTTCTGCGCTCTTCGAGCGCAGAACCAAGCCGCGGACTCTCCATGAGCGCGCAGAGCTAAGAAGGAAAGATTTCGCGCTCTGTCGCAGAGATGCGTGAGAACGACCGCGCGGAGTCAATTCGTTAGCCCAAATATTGCGGCAGGTGATAGCGTGCGATGAGCGCTTGCGGCCTGGAGGAGGAAGGGTAACCGCGATCGTGATTGCGTTTGAGTACGGTTATCCTCATCATGCAGATGCCTTTTTATGTTTCGTCTAAGGATTCAGTGGCTGCAGTTTCTTGCCTCCAGAATGCAAATCAACATGTGTACTTCCTCGATTTTCACAGTGGAGATTTTTAGATCTGTAAAAATGGAGTTCGCACATGGATGGACAAGAATTGATCTAGGAATGATTTTAGCGGACCAGATTTTGAGTGTAAGTGATTTCCTCACTTATATCAGACTTCGAATTTGAGAAACAAGTGCTTCAACACGCCAAACGGCGTGTATCGCACTTGCGCGCTTCGCGCGACTTTACAGCATCACTGACCTATCTAAAGTAGGTTTTGTAAAACACAAAATTCGCTAACATCTAGACCTGGTGCGTATTTTGTCGGCATCAAACCGGCCCGTAAAATCATTGATTTGTGCTGCGCAGCACTTCTATTCCTCAGGTTGCTCCTCCACAACCGTTCTCATGCTAAACAGCTAGCGTTTACAATTATCGTTGACATATCTTGCGAAGCCAGGTTCCCCCTCACTCGCTTCTTCTTACTGGATCTAATTGCTGGTCCGCCTTTACTAGTCTTCTCTATCCCTCTTTAGTCCCCCACCTTCCTTGTCCCAATTCCTGGCCCACTTCTTTGCTTCCACTACTGACCCCCTACTTGTCTCTTCTTGCTGGCTTCCATGTCCTGGTCTCTCCTCCAGGTTGTTCCTTTCCTTCCTGGTCGCTCTTCTGGCACACCCTAGAGATCCCCCTTACTGCCCTTTTCCACCACCACCTTAGTGGTGCTAACATGCTTGTGGCAGACGACGGTGACACGATTCAGAACCAATACGCTTTTTCCGCGACGTAGAAGGACGCCCGTCTTCTGGATCCGGAAGCTCAGAAGAGCCGTCTTCCGAATTCAGAAGCTCAGAAGCGCGCGCAGTCGCCGCTGTGTCGAGCATTAAGAGGCTATGCATATGACAGATTCCTTGCTCACAGTATGATTTCCCTTACGGCTCCCTTTTTGTTGGTTCCCCGTCCTGATCTCGCCTCCAGGTTCCTTCTTCCATGTAGATCCCTCCCCCCTCTGGATCCTCCTTACTACTCTACCCCAACTAAACCTCCCACGCTCACGACACGATGAGAGCGAACGCCCATTGCGCGACATCGGTGTCACGTTTTCTAAGTCAGGTCTCCCTTACTGGTAATGGATCCCCTTGCTGACCCTCTTTACTGCCCTCCCCCTTATTGGTAACTCTCTACTGGTCCCTCCTTCTTGCCTAAACTTTTCTTGGTGCCTTGCTTCATTGTTCCCCTGACTGACCCTGCTCCCATCACGATGACTTCCCCATGTCTCTCCCTCCTGATTGCTGTCGGTTCTCCACCCTCGAAGTCCCCCTACTGTTCTTACCCTTTAGTGGTCTTCTCCTGCTAATGATACAAGTCGGAAGCACGGCTTCTGAATCTAAAAAGAGCGCGTAGGTGTTGTTATGTTAAGAAATAAAGTACTATGCTTCCCCTGCTGCAGCAACATCCCACGTACAATAGCAAATTTTGCCCACGCTGTAGATGATGAGGCGTATCTCACTTAGGTTAGATTACTCGACCGCCCACGCTGTGGATGAAGCGGCGTAACTCACTTAGGTTAGATCGTTCGACGGACAAACCCTTTTATATATAGGTGTTGATGGTAGTTGAGGTGGACACAACACCAGGGGCCAGATTCATCAACTCATTACCGGCCGGTAACGGCATATTGCTTGTCTCTCTGTATCACTTACTACGTACGCCGATATGGTGAATCCGCCGTGAGATGATACCCGCAGTGTTGTAATGGCCCAGCGACCGGACTACTTGTGTGTGTAGGACAACGACGAACAAACAGTACTTTATCACGACTCACTAAACACGACAAAAGAAGGAGGAGTCAGAGGAATGACAAACTAACTCTCGGGTGGTGAGGCGTCCTTTTATAGGTGGGCGCGGGAACATCTGATCACGGATCGAGAGGCATAGCAAAAAGCAACACGTGACGAATAGAACGAGTAAAACCACCGTATCGTTTGAGTGGAAGTCATGATGAATTAGGGAAAGCCAAAGATTAGAAATCGGCGATGATTGCAAGAACAGTAATTAAAGTACTAAGATGAGCTCTTAGAAGTTATGGAGATCGAATTCTCTCTCGTTGTTGTATGACTTGTAACGGCTTCCACGGTTGCACGTCCACTGTATTGTCCTTTAGCATAGTTGCGATTTCCATAACTGTAGCTACACGTTGCAGTTGTCGCTGCGTCGAAACCTCCTCCGAGTTGCGAGTACTTGACATTTTCTTCTTCAGGCTGTAGGCGAACTTCCGGCTCTGAGGCTGCTCCAGGATCTGGTACAGCTCTTCAATAACGATTGGCAGCAGATCTTGAACTGAACTTAGAAAAGCTTTTGCGGCATGTGCTGGATAGACCGATACTGCAGTGTTTCGTGTTAACTCGCCCAGACATGAGAACGGTTCAGTGATCGAAGGTATGGCTACATACGTGACGACGACGTTCGAACGAATTGCCGCGAAAGATTCCTTTGTCACATCCAAGGGTTCGCTCGCATTTTTCTATTGATGCTCCATGCAGCTTCTTCTCTTGGTGCACTCACTCCTATCAACTTTGTTCCATTTCGCACCAAATTCGTCATTGCCATTGCGAAACACTGCTAACTGGATGCTCCAACAGGCTCCTCCGTCGCGGGCGTTACGAATATGCATGCTATTACGGCTCCTGCTGTTTTGACGGCCTGCATTACATCGGACAAGGAGTTGTAGATGACGACGCTCACATTGTCCAACGGCCTGATAACCCTACCATGTCCACGGAGTTCTGCCGGCAAGATTAATAAGATCTTCCGAACTGGTGCTTCCACCTTCATATCGTCCCACGAGTGCGTCTGGGCATAGCGGATTCCTGCGTTTGCTAGATCATTTAGCTGTGCGATAACGATGTCCACATTATCCTTGCACGCCATAGCGATTGGCGTGCCGTCGTGAAGAATCAGTGCACGTAGCAGGTGGTCGCAGTGTCGCTTGTAGAACGCATAAGCCTTCGGTACTCCTGACATCGTGACGAAACTATATGATGGGGACCTCACTACGTATCGTTTTTTTGTCCGCGTCGGTCTCGTTTTCATAGATCGAGAGAGAGTACAGAATGGACAAGGAGAGAACGAGTGACAGGATCACGCTCGTCTGGGACAACATCAGCAAAGGTCTTAGATCGAATTGAGGTGCAGTAGTCTTCTGGATCGTCTCCCTGTCTTCCTTCGCCTGGGCATACAAAGAGCAATCTCAGTGGAGAGTTGTCAGACTGGTGCGGACCCGTTGTGGCTCTGAAAGAGATCGAGTTGTTTTCCGACACTCAACACTTGTGCGCACAGTATCGTTGAGGAATCTGACCATAGTTATCTCCCTTACTAGTTCGACAGTTGAGTTTAATCGGACGGAAACATCCATTTTTACCTTGTTTGCCATACACTAACGGTTGAACAAGGCAACAATTATTCACCTCGAACACGCTTCGACATTCCTTGATAATTTGGGTGCATACTGTGATAGTTAAGTGCCACTTGCGTTTCCGACGCTGAAACAAACAGACACCGATAGAAACAAACGCGCCTGGCCAACCATCGACGTATCGTATCATACCTTTACAATTGCATGCTCTACTTAGCTGGTTTGGACTTTATATTTGTAAACAGCACTTCCATCACGTTCATATAACCTAGATCTCTTCTCAATGTTTTGTGGGGATTTTGGAGCGCTTCCAAACATTTAAAAAAATGAAAATTCAAATGGATTAAAATCATACTCTATAATAACGCGCTAAGCGGTGAGTCATCTATCGATTGGCGCCGCCGCAGAATTTATAAAATAGGGAGGGGGAAATAGGGGGAAAATTACGACACGAAAATAGCGAAAAATACCCAGACGTCTTCAACATGCCTGGAAATTTTAGCCCTGGGGGTAGTCGAGGTCGCACAACACGAATCTGAAGTTTGTTTTTGCAGTATCGATCACCGTCAATCGATACTGATCAAATTACATGGCGCGAAAATAGCGGAGCGGACGTGAGAAAGAGATCGCTCAACGTGTTTCGGGATTCAGGTAGACACCGAAGGCGTCGTACAATGTGCCTGAGGATTCAGAAGGTGTGCCGAAGACGTTGTCCGCTAAGCGTGGATCATTGAGGGGGACCACTTCCACTAATGTGGGACCGTTTCACTAAGGGAGGACCAGTAATGAGGAACCAATACATCGCAGTATCATACTATGTACTGTACGTACTGCGAGTCTTTTGTACTTCTAGGTAAGAAAACAGCTGTACAAGTAGAGCAACTAGCTCAATGTGATTGCCCTTAGCTTAGTGATACTGCAACATCGCGCGAAGCGCGCAATTGCGAGGCACGCCGATAGGCGTGACGGAACACTTGTAAAAGTATATTTCGCTATGTTCAGAAGGAACCTGACGATACGGTGAAAGATGTCATAGTTATATCAGACGGCGACGGCGCGGGACCTGGCCTAGCCGACTATTGGGTCAAAAACTGCACAGATATTGCCAGGAAAGTAAGTCAATTTAAAACTGCTGTGTATCGTGAAATATTTTACATTAATATATTATTAAACCCTCAGAAAATCGACATAAATAAAGCTTTACTTTCTTTATGGGAAGAACACATTTTTTGCTAGAAAAGTTTTCTCCTACTAAACCTATCCATGGACCTTCATGGAGGTAATAGAGGACGTAAGATTGTGTGAACCAATATCTGATTGAGGTGCGCCACGTATTGCTATTGCCCTCACAATATCGCATATTATTAAGCGATGTATTGAGGCAATATAAGTGGGTATTTGGTCTAATGGTCTATATAACGAAGAATGGTGACCGGCTGATAAAGGTAGTGCTTTAGCTTTATCAATTCCAAACCAGGGTCAAGCTCGGGATTCGATTTTTGCGAATACTTTCGACTTCGCTCTCCCAGGGGGGATTAAATGCGACCTCCCCCTTTCTCCATCACAGCCTTATTTCTCATCTGTCCTGATTTTCCCAACGTTTTACGTGATCTTGTACCCCTTAGTAAGGTGTTCTTTTAAGGTGTAGCGTCGACATTGTAGAGCTTGCGCGAGGCTTCGTTCACGAAAGGATCCATGCTTTGAGCATGGACTTGAATGCTATAGAGTTTCGAATTCTGATTGTTCTGCAGTCAAAAATAGGGATTTTCCGCGGGCAGTTTTCGATTCAGTCACGACGGGGTCAACCAATTTTTCAGAGATGGCAGGGAAAGTGAAAGTTCTTCTAACTGAAGGAGCTGCATCTTTATCTGGAATTGTTCTTGTTGAATTACGAACGTTAGTTGCAAATGGAGCTTTAAGTGGTTTCCGACAAAGTTTTTTTTCAACCGAGGGCTGAAGTTTTCACGAAATCTTCCAATGAACGAGACCACATCAGAAAATGAAAATGTACCCTATTAAACTTCGAGCCTTGACTACTGTACAGCAAAATACAAGCTTTCATGCAGATATATTCCATATGATTAGAAAGATGGTTTTCGAATCGCATCTTTTCACCAAAATATTTTTATTTTCTACCCGAAGTAGGCAATCTATATGGGTGAGATTCTGCTACAGAAAACTACACGCCCCCGTCAACATTCGGTAAAAAATCATGTTTCTCCATGTTTCTCTATGGCACCTTCTATATGATCGGAGGCCAAGTCTTGCATCCTCTACCGGAAGAAATACAGTGCAAAAAGCAAGCACCATGGCTCACACAGAAGCTGTCATTTTTGGATGCTACTTCTCGTTTCTGAATCTACATTTTTCCTGTTTTTCAATGCGCTATTATTTTCTAGTCTCAATAAAAAGTCTCCGGGCTATGGCCGTTTTGCACATCCATTCAACATTATATGTCACATCGTATGGCCGATAACGTTTCAGAGTTCTCAACATAATGCTATGACGTCCGCTTGACGCGTACTCGCAAAAACCCGCGAGAAGTATGCGAGAGTCCCTGGTGTGAGGACAGCATTGGGGGGGGGGGGTTGGGCAACTGAGCTAGTCCGAAAGTTGGGACGAATTCAGACCCGCGTAGCAGCGTTTTAAGTGGGTGCGTCGACTGCCGCTCGTGCGATTTGTTAGAAGCACTGGAGCGAAGAAAGATAGATCTATGTGTGGTGCAGGAGACGAGGTGGTCTCACGGCTTCAAATCCATTCTATGTGGCAGTTCCAGGACCACCAGTGGTTCGGCATGATCGTCTCCGACCTTTCCGTGACGTTATAGCAAGCGTAGAATTTTTAGCTTGATGAAGATTGTTGTAGCTGGAGAACAGCGACGCTGTTCCTTTCTGTGTATGCTCCGCAAACAGGCTGCTTCGAGCGAACGAAGGACGAGTTCCGGTCATTGCTTGGTGAGAAGACAGCGAACGCGGAATGCCATCACAATATGTAATTGTTTTGGCAGGTGACTTAGTGGTCACGTCGGGGCAACGGTAGTCGATTGCAGCTGGTGGTTTTGGCTATGGTTTACGAAACGCCGATGGTGAGCGTATCATGACCAGGGGTGTGCGTAATTACGATTTACGATTTACGATTTTACGATTTACGGTGATTTTTGGCAAATTTTTTACGATTTACGATTTACGACATTTTGGGTCGTAAATCGTAAATTTTCGTAAATGTGATCTTCGGTCCAAGGATGACAGACGTCCACACAACGTGATACGATTCGGATTATGACAATGTACCCACTTTTAAAGACTTCCCTAATAGCTCATGGCTACTTCCTAATTACGTTTTTATGTTCTGCTGTGGCGCTGTGACAGAACAACGCAGCTTTGTGGACAGGCCGCTCGAGTTAATTCCTAGCAGTGGAACTGAGGTAGCTTTTTTGGTCACTCTAGCACAACATCTCACATTCGAGTGGCCTGAGTTCCAGTTTACAGAAAGACATGAAGATTCTCCTTGCACTGGAATGAAATGACCTGCTGAAACATATTCTATGCTGCAACCATTCGCCTAGTCAACTTGTAACTTTTCACCACTTGTTCACCACATCGACGACTTTTTCCAGTGCACACGAATAGAACTCATGCAGAGCCATCAAGGAATATTGGACTTGATCGGGGGCTGTGGAATAACAGCTAAACTGTTGGAAAGTGTAAAAGAGTCATGTTTCAATCTGATTATCACTCATGGCGCGGAGTCTACTTACGTATGAGGTCCGCCTTAAGCAGAGCGTCTGACGTTTTCATGATGAAATTGAAAAAGTTTGGTCCTTGGTCTCTTGGTCACTTTTGGTCTCGTTTTCAGTGGTCTGATTGGGGTGTTGTTGCGTTCGCCCTATGCGATCCGTCCAGAATCCTAAAGACTGGGTAAAAGATACGATGGCATTTGTTACAAAGGTAGTGGAGAGCAGGACTGGCGAATGCAAGCAGTCATTAATTAGTAATGCAATATTTTGGAGTTTGCGAAATTTAGCACGTGCAAGCAAACCTGCGAGCAAAGTACATAAGAGCCGAAAGTAATTGCCTGGTATCGTCGAACGATGACCTTTCATTCCAGAAGTTGTGGTTGCCTTCAAAAATGATAAAGGACAAGGCATGACGTGTCAGTCCCTGTTTGAAATGCACCATCCATTCTTTCTACCTCTGTGGGATACCACAGAGGTCATTCGGGTGTGGGTTTGCCCCAAAGAATGAACTGCGGTTGCCGCCGATGTAGAGGTCAGTGTTTTATCCTTCCCAGACAAATCAGGTACCAATTCACAACTCAGCAGGTATGGAAGACTTGATTGCTCGTGGTAAGATCCTAATCAAGAACTATTCTGGGGCACGCGATAGCCATCCTCCTTCGACTTCTCTGCCATGGGTTTCCCCTATACGTTTAAAATGCACCTTGTACGAGTCAGTTAAACCACTTTCAGTACAAGCTGCATCTTGCTTCTCCACTTTACTTCTAAAGAATCTCACAAAAATATCTTCTTTTATAATGCTCAGTTAAAAATCCGACTGTGATGAGTGTCCAAAAACGTGATCATACTCCTTCAATCGTCACACAATTCTTTCCCGTCTGCTACAAAAATGCTGCTGGGTACAATTCACAATGTGGGAAGGCTTAGAACTTTAGGTTTGTCATACCATAGAAATGTAAAATGCGCTCACTCAGTAGGAATGCTTGTTGGAATATTTGTGCAAATACTGTTTTCGTCGAGTTGGCCAGCGATCAATTTTTTTTTTGGTTTTGGATGGAACGGTTTTTGTTAGTTTATTCGGAGTTGTTGCGGTTGTTTCTACAAAGTCATAGCTTTATATACAACCCAATGGGCAGTAGAATGATAAACATTTGTGATCGTCCAAGCAGTGTAGGCTTTTTATTTGGGCATACTGTGTAGGCGCCTTTTAAGATAGCGTTTTTGAACAAGCACTTTATTTTGGTTCTCCAAAAACTTGTCCAGCTTTGAAAGGTGCTGGTTGATTTTAATGGCTTCCATCTTAATTAGAAAAGTGTCTAGCTCAAGCTGAAAACATCTCAATAAAACACAGTTAGCTTCGATTAGCTTTAAAATGATAGAAAAAACAAGGAAATTGGATGAATTGTAAGCAAGGCGCTTGATTTTTTCGTAATTACGATTTACGATTTACGAAATTTCGGATTTCATTTACGCACACCCCTGATCATGACCTCACCATCGTGAACACCAAATTTCGAATGCGTGACTCCCACGTCATCTCGTTTTATAGCGGGAACGCGAAAACGCAGATTGACTATGTCCTTGTTAAGCGTCGCGAACAAGGAATCGTTAGAGCAGCGAGGACCGTGGCTTATGAGTCGGTTGCCACGCAACATCGTCCACTAATCTGCTCGCTGAGGGGCACACCTTCGGGGCGTAAACATGGCGAGCGATGTGGGACGGCTAGAATCAAATAGTGGGGACTAAAGGAGAAAGAAGCGGCAGTTACTTCTCGCATTCGGTTGTTTGATGACAATTGTCGACAAAACCTGGAAGGATGCTACCGAAGCGATGAATTGCGTTGCACGCCTCGAACTCGGCAAACAAAGCTTGGACGGCGTTGGGTCGACAAGCAGGATTGGCTGTGGAATGACGATGTCACAGAGAAGTTTCGAGAAAAGAAATGCTTGTATTCGTATTTATCGATGACAAAACAGTCTGTAGTTGGCGGAGTTATTGAGAAGCGAGGAAATCGGCAAAGATGGTAATGACGCTGCTAAAGCCGCACACTCGCTGAGGTGAGCGAAAATCTGAAGCGCGCGATGGTGAGGATATCCTTACCTACTCGCCAAAGCAAGCTGTCGCCAAGCAGAAGACATCGAGAAGTTCTTAGGCATCAACGACGAGAAGCGTCATCTTCTGATGGATCGTAAAAGGGTTGTGAGCGGACTGGCGATGGTGCTACTTCGAGAAAATCTCGAATGTAGAATTTGAACATCCTGCTGTTCTTTTGTATTTCCTCGCACGGTTCTGTTTAAAAGATCACAGTTAAAAAGCGAAAAAAGCGAAGCTGAAGCAGTCCTGAGGAAGATTAAGTCAGGCGAAGTCACTGGTCCCTGCCGGCCGACTTGTGGAGGTCGAAGAAGATTGGTGTCGCTCTGATTGGCTGCCAAAGTTTTTCAAGCAAGTTGTTGCTGAAAAAAGTGCCTGAGAGTTGGCAGCAAACCACGACTATTCAGATTTGGAAGAAGAAGGGTAGTCCTGCAGACTGAGCTAGGTGTTGTCCGTTTTGCCCACTTTCGCACACCATGGAAATCTTTAAGCGAATTGTCGATGGACGTATCCGGTATGTCGTCCGGCTTTACACTAATCAGTGCCGTTTCGTCTTCGGCTGTGGTACCGTTAATACTATTCACGTCGTTCGTCTTCTGCCAGAGATGCACCGCGAGAAGCAGAAACCGGCGCATTTCGCCACCCGGGACTTGGAGAACGCCTTTGGCCGTGTTCCGCGAAACGTTAAATGGCTCGCGTTGCTACGACACTGAATCATTGAAGAGCATATTAACTGGATGCGTATCCTCTACCCGTGCCTAATAAGCCGAGTGCGAGGATCATCGTGTACCTCGATGGAGTTTCCAATCTCTGTCGGAGTGCGCCAAGGAGCTGCGCACTCCTCATTGTTCTTCGTGATTGTCATGAATTCCATTTCACGCAACCCAAAAGGCAGCTCTTTGGATGGTGCTGTATGCCGACGTAATGACGTAATGCTTGCATGTGAAGATAGAATCGGACTCGAGCGGCAAACACAGGCATGGTGCGATCAGTTGGCATTGTTCGTACTTGGGCTAAACGTCAAATTACTGAATACCTGATGGCGGATGTGAATGAGCCCGAATCTAGTAAGATCAATGGTAATGAGCTTTCACGATGTACATCTTTCAATTATCTCGGATCTACAGTCACGTTCAAAGGCGGCATAAAGTTGGAGGTGAATGTGTGCGTTAGTGAGCCTGATCCAAATGGCGGCTGACTGGGGTGCTCTGCTACATACCTGAGCACCTCAGACCAAATTTTATAGAACAGTCGTCGGCCCAGCAGGTATGCTGTGTGCTGACGACGTCAAGAAAAAAGTCCAAGATAAGAAATATTCAAAAAATATGTTGTTAAAAATACGCGAGGTGGCAGGAAAGGGAACGATTTCGATTCGTCTTGTTCTTTCGAATAAATTCGATAATGGAGAAACTATGTTGTTACAGGATGTTTTGTTCCGCTCAAAACTCTTGCACCGGGCGTGACTCGAACCCGCATCTTCTTCTTTCCGGGCAGCGATGTTCGCCTTACACCACCGGCGTTGGCCGCACGTAACATCGTCGATATCCTCCAGGGCTGTCAGCACCCACGTGTGATACGGGGATGTGTTTTAAAAAATGTGTTAAGCAAAGGCCGCTGATATCAGCATGGAACCGGTTAAGCTGAAGACCTTTCTAGTAACATTGTTTTAACACGTTTGCTTAACACATTTGTTTTAACACATCCCCGTATCACGGGTGGGTGCTGACAGACCAGGGGCCGGATTCATCAACGACCAACCCGCGGGTATAGGGGGTAGAGATACCCACGATTAAGCCTGCGTCCCTGACTCTTGTCTTATCTCTACCTGACTCTTATCTTATCTTTACTCCTTATACCCCGCATACCCACGGGTTTAATTGTTGATGAATCCGACCCCTGGAGGATATCGCGGATGTTACGTGCGGTCAAGCAGTGCCGGTGGTGTAAGGCGAACATCGCTGCCCGGAAAGTAGAAGATGCGGGTTAGAGTCCCGCCTGGCGCAAGAGTTTTGATCGCAGCAAAACATCCTGTAACAACATATAGCCTCTCTACCAGCCGCTCCAGGCTTAAGCAAATTTGTAAAAACATTTAAAAAATACTTTCATCAGGGAAACAGAAAAACAGCCGGTAAATATGCTATGTGCCAGGCGGAGAAGAAAGCGCCTAAGAAGGCCGCTACTGATGAAGGCCGCGAAATGCGCTCATTATGGTGATCAATAGGAAGCATGAGATCTGCGATGGTGAACGACACGAAAATTTTGGGGCGATTATGAGTGGACGTATTTCTGTTACTGTCCAGCTTTTCGACAATCAGTATCACTTCTTTACCGAGTGTGTTACCATCGATGACATGCATGTTGATCGTATTCTGGTAGTTCTGCACTCGCTTCATCGCATCGCGCGATCGATATGAAAGCCTATCATCACATCGCGTCGCGCATCGTGTGCACACTAAACAATGCTTTATACTGGTGAAAGAAGTGTGGCGACATTCGGGAGCGAGCAGATGGGGTCGCTTACCTCCGGGATTATATGCGTCACCGAATCCTTGATTTTCAGAAATCATATCGACCTGTCCATTATATAGATCGTACAAAGTGAATTCTGACAGTCGCAGTTCTTTTTTTTTCTGCATACTTACCAGGGAAATGTCTCAGGCGTAGGTCTGAGTGGGGAAAATGGATAGTACAACGAGAATCTCCACTCTTCATGTACTAGAAAAACATGTTCCGTTTTTGTTGAGTCCTTGAACCCAAAGAACTACAGGCCCGAGAAATTGGGGGTACAGCATGGCACCGTCACCCGCACCTACCATAACTACCGTAATCGCCCGGAATTTGAAAGGCGGATGCCAGATTCGTGATCAGCACCCCAAGTAGCGCCCCTGGGAGAGGTTTGGCAAAAAAATTTTCGACCTCTCTCGACCTCTGGAGTCGTGAAAGTCGTGCCTTATGGCAGTCTAAATCTGTTTACTTCCTATTCCTACACATTTATTTCACTCTAAATTGTCAAATCAAAGGTTCTGTGAGCTGTACTTCACTCACTTTTCTCAGTTTCTAAATTATACAATGTTTTGTGTTTTTCAGCGAATGTTAAACAATAACCTTACAGGTACGGGTTACAGCAGGTACACGTGACTAGAGCTGTCGAGGTCATTATCACCGACTTCGCCCAAACCTTGCCCAGAAAGGTTATTTCGGGTGCTGATCACGAATCTGACATCCGTTTTTCAATTTTCGGCCGATTACGGTACATTATAGTAGTTACGGGTGACTAGGGCCGCCGAAGTCGTAATCACCGATTTCGCCCAAACTTCTCGCAAGGGGGCTATTTGGGATGATGATCACCAATCCGACATCCGTTTTCCGTATGTTGGAGTATGTTAAATTACAGTAGGTAAAGGTGATTAATGGTAACGTCATGGTCACCGTTTTTGCACAATCTTCGCGTTGAGCACGAATCTGATCCTTACTTGACATTTTAGAGTGAAATGAATATGTTGGAGATGTGTATGAAGCAAATTGGTAAAGAATGCGGCAATCATGAAAAATTGCAAAAACACTGCACAGCACGAGAGTCGAACACCAGACCTAGCACCTTTGAAGTAGCCCCCGCCGCACCCTGCTGAGCCACCGTCTCGCCTGCCGGGGTCTTTCGCCGCGTCCCATACAACAGCGCGCGCACACGCATGCACGTGGGCACGTGCTGACGGTGCGCTACTGTACCCCCCCCCTTTCGAGTGCCCGTTGCTCTTTTGATTCAAGGACTCAGCAAAAACGAAACATGTTTTTCTACTATACGAACGGTGGAGATTCTCACAGTACTATCCGTTTTGACCTACGCCTGAGACCCTTCCCTTGTTAGAATACGTTGTGGGAAACGGGCGAAAATTGCGGCTTTCTAATCTTATCTAATCTGCTCAGAAGCAAAAAGACAGGGGAGGTGTTTTAGTAGAAGAAGACTAAAGCAAACTCCGCTGTTAATAATTTAAAGACAATTTGAGTAAGCAAAGAGCTGCTACACTATTGAGAGCTCGAAACAACGCTTCGTTAAATTTATTTGTTCAGTGACAGTAAGATTTAGTTTAATGTTTCATAAGTGGCTACGTAATCTACATGTAAATCGATTGCACTGCTTTATGCTCTTCGGATTTCTGAAAGATTTGAGAAGGAGATTATATTTTTTAATTTATGCAACAGAGCGCGCGTGTAGCGCAGTTGGAGGAGGTCGCGGCTGTCGCGTGCACCCGATGCATGTTCCTGGTTCGGATTTCCCGACCAGTCCAACTAAGCCTTTTATTCGTCCGGGGTCGAACAACTGGTACCAGACTGGTCTGGGGAGGACAAAGCGCTGACTTTTCATCGGCTAACAGCCGCAATTCATTGTATGGTCAAATACGCAATCAAGTCGCTTCCACAATATCCCGTAGAGGTATAGTGCGTTGTGCATCCTAAAAGGGATTGAGATTGGTTGAGCTCTTTAACCTTATTCTCATTATGCAACAAAGACCGTTTATAAACTATTGAATCACTTGAGCGTCAAAAATGGCCTCTCTAACATCGAAAGGCAAACAGTTGAAGCACAGTTGGATGAATTTAACACCAGCTTTCAAGAATGCATGTTTCAGTGGAGCAATGAAAACGGAAAGATCATATATGTGGAAGTTGGAATTTTAAGTCCACACGTCAACGAAATACTTTCCGTTTCTCCTGTACACAAATTAATTCCAATCTCCAACTTCGACGTGAGCATCTTTAAACAGATTGACTCTACCTCAGACATCTTATAGTGTTATTAATTCAGGCTCTGGACGATATTTTCAAGGATATTATGAAGGAACTTTGTACGGCACGTTTATAAAGGCAAAGACAACGTTGAAATCATAATAAAGAATCATGCCGTCATATGTTAACCATTGCTCTAGAACATACCGGTGTGCCTTCTTCTCAGAAGCCCACACCCTAGCTTTAGGTATGATCTACTTATCTGCTTTGAACCCTATTCTCGGGTCATTAGTATACATGCGATCCCCACTTCAAAAGGCCCAATCTGAACAAGTTTACTTACTGTGGAGGCTCACAGTTGCGTGATTGTCGTCTTGAAAGGTTCAGCTTGAGCAGCGACTGGTAATGCCGCTATTGATGTAAAGAGACCTTCTACAGACAGGCATTGAAGCAAACATGGAGAACAGCACCGGCAGAGCTCTTTTACACATCGTAGGATTTCACTCTTTATCCGGAAAAGACCGAGTCTGACCATTGAAGTCCATTTTTTAAGTGCCGGCTTTAGAAAATGCTTCGGAGCTTCATCGTGCTTCTGTTGTTTACCTGACCTGTCGTTGATTGCCGTAGCAATTTCATTTTCCGTGAAACATGATGATACACTACAGAAAAAGACAGATTTAGTTGCACAAGAGAAGACAAGAAGAATTCGAGAAAACGAGGTTCTTGATGTTGGGTCAACTTGAGCGGCACCCACTTATTGAGCTTCTTTTACGTTTCCTATTTTCTTCAAAATGCTTTACGAGAAGAGTTTTGAAGCGTGTCTTGGGATACCTTTATAAGGCTATTCCTAAAGGTGTTTCCAGAAATTTGAATATTGGATTAAAATCTTTCTCATGGAGGAGACGCAAGGCTGACATGGTTATGTTCTACAAACTAATGAATAGTCTTACTGGTCGAAAGTTTAGTGACATCCTGCGAGTAGGAGCCTCTGTCACTAGGGGATCTTCGACAAATTTTGTAGTGTAATTTTGTAATCAATTATCTTAGCTAGTTGTCGGTCTGTTTTGTGTTCGATAGTTCGACTGGTGATTTTTATGAGAACAGTGTTTTAACATGGAATTCCATGTAATAAATACATGCAATACAATGCGCCAAGGTTGCATGGTCAACGTTTATCTCTCTAGTCTCAGTCTCTCTCGTGGATATTCTTGCGTTGACCTCAAGAGTGTGCGTAACTACGATTTAGGATCTACGGTTTTACGACGATTGACGACATTTTGGGTCGCAAATCGTAAATTTTCGTGAATTGTGATCTTTGATCTACGAATATCAGAAGTCTACATGATGTGACGGAACTTTTTTGATAATAACGGTCACAGCGGATATGCAATCCTCTCTAGCGCATTACCATTTTCTGTTAGATTTTGTTCTCTGATGATGTGGGACCGAAGTAGAAGCGGTAAGACAGCTCGACTTTTACTTCTCTCTTCCCTTCCCTCTCTGCTTAACCATCTCCACAAAATTGCCGCAACGCGGCAGCCCTATCCACTAGGGTGTTCTGACCTGCAGAAAAGTTCGCAATGTTCCAGATTTTTTCTAGAATGTTCTGAAGATTTCAACATAAGTGTATAAGATTTCAACATGCACTATAAAGACACTATCCTGCTGAATCTGCATAACATATACACCTCCGTCTTCCTTGCCTATTTCACTGTACGATGGCCGAACAGTCTGCTCATATTAGACGCACACCCCTTTACGAGTTTGAATCTGGGTACTCCGCTGCAGAAGCCTATCCAAACTTGTGACGTGTATTCGGCTCTGAAGTTCATTCTGTACGTCTGTGTATAACTGGTTCGAACGCTTTAGAAGCGGGAACAGGAGCCTCGAAGATGGGGCTCGCTCTGGTCGACCGAATAAGATATCTTTGGATGAACTGAGGGAACTGGCGGAGCAGCATCCATATAAAGATATGCGTTGTTTTGCTGCTGCTCTTGCCTGTTCCCGATCCTCCGTGGACAATGGACTGCGATCTTCTGGAACGGTTAAAAAGCTCGTTCAGTGGCTCCCACACGAACTGCTCGACGACAACCGGCGAAGACCTCTGGACATATGCACTCAGCTGCTCTCCCGAAGTCGCACCTTCAACTGGCTGGACACCATCGCTACAGGAGACGAAAAATGGACCCTCTACGTCAACCATGCTCGTAAACGTGCGTGGTGCCAACGCGATGAAAAGCCGAAGTATTTCGTAACAGGTGAAATTCGTGCGAGGAACGTCATGCTGAGCTCTGGTGGGGAGTTTATGGGATCTACCATTTCGAGCTGCAGCCTTACAGCACGGCTGTCACTGCCAAGGTCTACGCTACTCAAACGTAGGGTCTGCCCGACAAGATGTGCAAGGAACAGCCCAGGATCGACAAAGTTCACCTGCTGCACGAGAACTCTTGCCCACACATCGCGAAGACGACTTCTCAGAAAATTCTGGAATTCGGATGGGAAGTTCTGCCGCATCCACCGTATAGCCCAGGTCTGGCCCCAAGTGACTACCACCTTTTTCGATCACTTCAGCATCATCTGGGGCCGTATGCTCGTCTACCCCGAGCCTCCCCCGATGGGGATGGGGTGCCCCGAAGCGTCTCCCCGGTATGCTCGTCTCACCCAACCCCCGTTCGGGGTGAGGCCACGCCCTCCCCGAAGTGGGGAAATCTTCACCAAGCATTGAGTAGGGGGAGAGGTGCAATGGCGCGCCTATTTAGCGGTGGGGCGCGCTGGTGTCGAACAGCAGAGATGGCGAACGTCGGCGAGGAGCAAAAACTGAGCTGTATTGGCCGTGTTTGGGATATAGACGTGCTGAACGTGTGTCAGCGATGCACGAAAGTGGATTCCTTGTTTTAATTAACCGTTTTTTCATGGTGTTATGGCGTGTTCTACGTATTGTGAACCATAAAATCGAACTGGCTCTGTGATAACCCAATGTTTTGTTGGTCTTGAATAGCTTGCCGCTTGGAAAGCATGTTATTTTCAGCAACCACAAAGGAAGCCCGATAAAAACGATTCTAAGGGCAAGATAATTGGTGGTCATGCTCGAATTCGTGCTGACGGTGACCGTCTTAAAACTTATCTCTCGTTTATTTTATTCTCTGAAGCAGGAATGGAGATTTTCCGGCTGGGTTAGTATGAAATTGATGATCCCTTTCGATGCGGTACGCGTAGGACGTTTAGGTGATAGAGCGTCTTGCTCCGGCTAAGCAAAATTTAAACCCAAATAACGGTAAATCGTCATTAGAGAATTGCTATCATTTTTTGCATTCTTTAGCCATATTTCTAAGTTGTTTCTGTTTATGGGACAGTTACTCTTGATCTCTTTAAACGATTTTCTAGCGGTTTAGTGGTATTTTCCATTCTCCGCAGTGCTGCGGCCTGCTATAAGCGGTGAAATAGAAAAGCAACGTGAAGGATTGGATGAAATGATATCCTAACAGGGAGAAATGTGAAGGAAATGCTGGGAGAGATTTTAAATAATGCACTCAATCTAAGTATAGCGGTGCATACAGAAGACCCGTGCGAAGAGGTACGAGGAACGCGAGGGAACTAATAGTAAGAAGGCCGTAGACCTCCTGGTAGGAAGCCTCATCAAAAACGGTTACCCATAGGAGTAGTATAGTTAGAGGAGGCACTCGTGGGCATCCAAAATCGATTCGAAGTCCTACTAGACCAACCAGCAATTCTATGAAACACATGGCTTCTAGTTCTATATCAGGAATGGCAGTTATAGGAGAAAAGAAGTGTTGTATGCTGGCTCGAACGGGCGATGTCGTGAAGGTCGTTTCACCGAAGGACATGAAACCTGAAGAACAGAAGAATGAGACTGTTTTAGAGTTTTCACGTTCGTCATGGATGTACTGTCGACACTGGATGTGGTCAGAAAATATGGAGCCGAACCCGTTCCACGGGTTTTCAGGGACAGAACTTGCCCATATGACACGCTCAGCGGTGTGGAGTTTCGCAAGGACTTCCGATTCACTAGACGCGTCTTTTATGAAATCTGTGCGATGGTGCAGGCTGACCTGGAGCCAGTAGGAAGACAACGCACCTGCATGACTGTAGCGGACAAGGTAGCAATGGCTATCCATCTACTTGGCCGTAACGTCATGCAGAGCGACTCTGCTCGGTTAGCCGGATGTCACCAGGGAACGGCATCAAGAGTACTGATGGCGTTCGTCAGAGCGATGAACATAAGGGCTGCACAATTCATAAGATGGCCGGAACCGGGAGAATGTGCGGAGCTCCGCAGGCTCTTCTTTCGTACATACGGGCTGCCAGGAGTTGTTGGAATAATTGACGGCACTCATTGCCGGATACAACGACCTACCGTCAATGAGGAGGACTTCGTGTGCAGGAAGGGCTATCACAGCCTAAATGTTGGAATGGTGGTGGATTATCACAAAAAGATTAGATGGGTTTGTGCGAATTGGCCCGGCTCTGCACACGATTCGCGAGTGTTCCGCACGTCAGCCCTGTATAGGCAGTTGAGGAGCAGGGAGTTGGAAGGCGTTCTTCTGGGCGACTCCGCATATGCAGCCGAGACGTTTCTGCTGAAGCCCCTGAATACGCCGAGGACTGATCAAGGTGGAATGCTTCTAGTAGATAAAATCCCATGTTTGTAAGTGCTAGCGATTGCAGAGGAACGCTACAATAGAGCAGTCAACAGTGCCCGAGCGAGAATAGAGCAGTCCTTTGGTGTGTTAAAGCGGCAATTCCATATACTACATGGGGAGTGCAGGTATGAGAGTATCTTGCCTTCCATTATGACTCGAACTGAGTCTATAGCTTCAGGTACTCCCCGGAAAAGGCCGCCGAAATCATTGTGACATGCTGCGTTCTTCGGAACATTTCCATTGAAAACAATGAGCCGGAGGACTACACCGAGTATTTTGGGGAGGACCGCCAGGATGAGTGGCACCTCGACGACGAAGAGCAAGTACCCACCAGCGGGAGTGCTCGCATGTTCATGCAGGACATCATCACGGGGTTCTTCTAATAACAGTAGCCACATTTTATACAATAATCTCCTCAAATCACAGCTGAGCGTGTGATATGAGCAGGTTCTCGCCCTGAATACCCGTGTAACCGTTTCGAATCCATATTTTCTGACCACTCTTGCATTGAGATCTGTAAACGAAACTTTTATTTCAACAACTTCTCGTAACCGTATGCATGCTTCCAAGCACCATTTGCAAATAATACTCGTAATTAACTCGCAACGCAGAAGATCACAGCTCGAACACAACAACAACATACCCACACTAATTCGCTAACAACAACATGACATATACATTAGCTCATAACCTACAACATGATAATCATATGAACTCATTACCTACAAGTGTCGGAATGTAACACTCTCCGGCGCAAACAGGGCAAGGGGGTCACCATGTAGGGCTGCCCTACACAGCAGTTTGTGCTGTACGAAACCGGGATTCTTTCCAACTGGGTATAAGGTGACCTCCCGGCTCTATTTGCGCCAATCTCCTTTTCCTATAACTGGTGGTTGATCTTTCTCGTCCAGTACATTATCTGTAAATCCAGCAGTCGGTTCTTCTTCGCGAGCGCCTCCCGCCGCAGCTCGAGGTTTTCCACTTCCATCATCAAAACGTCATTCGGCGATACTGCCCTAAACATAAAAAAATACAGAGGTAAATAACACAACATGAGCAGTGAATATGATAGCTTACAGAACCTCTTTTTCAATCCACATCTCTCCGGTGGGTGCTGCTCAGAACTGCTGCTTGGAGAATTATCCAGCTCTGGCTGTCTCCTCCTCTTCATCGCTTTGACAGCGACATCACTGGCTTCAGGGCGGTCCTGCAATAAGAGGCTGGGTTTCAAACAATACGTTATTAATAATAACTCAGTGGAATAATTACGTCTGTCTTCATCCCGACTTCGGTGCCGGCAGGGATCCCACTAACTCGGGGTTTCATTTCCAATGCTTCAAAGGCCTTCATCTGCGCGGCCGACAAGCGTGGCAACAAAGGCCTGCCTCCTCCAGTTTTTTCTCTTTCCGCCTTCTGAATATTGTACTTCCATACACTGCCAAAATCTACTCTTTTACAAACCTTCGTCTACTCATTACCCACCAGCGCGTTACTGTAACGCTTCAAAACTTTCATCTCGTCCCGTATCTTCTGATCTATCTGTTTCTCGGTCCGCTTAGCGACGCCCATTGCATTGACCTCTTCTGTAAGGTCCGCTAAGAAACGTTTCTTGGCCTAAAAAAGGGACGCCCTTTATTATAGTTATGTCCAAGAATCCCTTCTCTTACCGTTACTCCCTGACGCGTTGCTCCCGTGAGTGTATGGTGATACGTCTCGTACCCTTCAACATATCTGTCCAAAATCATCTCCGTCTCTCTGGTGGAGAACGGTACATGAGCGACGACATTTATTTCGTCCTAAAGTGATGCGATCAACCTTCCATTGATATTCTTGATTCTGACAGCACCCTTTCCCTACCCTAACCAACCTTCGCAACAGCATAATTTCCTTTGGACATAACGGATCCTACTTCCTCTATTCCGAATTGGTCGGCCTCGTCGTCATTCCAAGCACAGTCATATTCCCTATCGTTCGACAACGATGGATTCTGAAGGATTCGGGACAATTTCAAATTTAATGAGCGAATTATGACTACTATTTCGATCGTGTCAATTGTTCGATGGTCTATGAGTCAATTGTTGGCACTGTTCGAACTACGGCGAACCATTCCCAAGGAGAATCAATCCGTCCTTCACACTGACCACATACTCAGGAAACTGTGAATGAAATAATGAGACATCTCAGCAGTAGCTCGTTTGCTTCTTCATAATCTGAACGTTCTGTCTCTAACTTTGGGGCTAACAGGTTCCGGGGGGGGGGGAATGATCTTACTACTCAATAGTTATCCGCCTTGGTAAAAAAAATACTTTCCAAACATCAGAAATGGCCCAGCTTCCTTTACCTTACGCTTTACGTCACCTTCACAACGAGTAATTCGAGAACTCACCTCTTCGTACATCTTTGAATTCATCCTCTCATCATCGGCCGTGAGGAGGTAGTTTTTTCCACGAAATGCAGCCATCGTTCCATTTCTCTCATCACCCTTCTGAGCGTATTCGCCTGAAACAAACCACCCACAGTGTACCTCAATTGGAACACAAAATTTGACGTTTACGTTACCTTGAAATTTGCGTCCACACACAGGCTCCGCCGTCGACGGTGCTAGACGATACCCCATGGAACTCATCCTAAACGAGCTGTTTGAAGTGTATTCAAAGAGAGCTTTAGCAGTTGTCCCATGATAGACAGGGGTCTAGGGCGTGTTCAAAGGACACTGCTATTCCGGTTTCAAAAAGCAAGGGGGCATAGGGCTGCACTACATGGTGAGACCTCTCCCCACCCTATTTCCGCTCGCGATAGTTTATTTCCAATTCACTTCGCATTCTAAATCAAACCAGAAAAGTTATGGAGACCTGACTTACATTGAGTGCTTCTCGTCCTCTTGTGAGCAGCACTGTTGTCCTTCCCTTTGTTCTGATGCTGATTGTTCTTCGCGGCTTCTCCGTCAACCTTGGCACCTTGATTCAAGCTCCTTTTCTCTCCCAGCCGTTGCGACGTGGGCGACCTGTTACTGGAAATGACATTTAGAGCACCATATAAAATACAACATATGCCAGCGTTTCGGTAGGGCGGAATCGGAACACATAAGGGAAATTAAATTTCACAGCATGCGGTAAAGGTATGCTTTTAGCAGTGTACTGTTGTGAATCATCAAGCAATACAACAACGAAAACGAGCAAAAGAGAAATAGATCTAATCCAGATACATAGATAGAGCGACTTCATTAAAATTTCTAGCGGTGCTACAAACTGTACTAAAGAAACTTATCATCGTATGCAGTGCAGGACATGCAGGCTCGTTTTATTTTGTAACATTTCTAGTGAAACTTGTCTATTACTTAGGCAATCATTCCCTTTTGGAGATGCATCGATATTCCTTTTCCGCTCTTCTGCATATCATGTATCTATGAGTATGTGTTTGGCATACACAATTGCTTGCAGTAGCTACCCGATGAAAGTTTGCCGATGAAAGCATTTCATCCAACCCAAACAGTTCCACGTTCAACTACCTTGCATCTTGAGATGATATCGAGAAACATCAACAGTAACGGCTCCTATTCTTATGGTGTAGGATCAAGGTGGCTCTGTAGACTTTGATCGGCTGGACGTATTTCGCATTCTTCATACCATGAAAAAGTCAAGACACATCGGAAGAGTTGCTATTCCAAAAGCTATTCTATTTTTCAGCAGGTTTAGTTTAAAAAAAAAAAAAACGAGGCGGGTGATAAATAAAACATTCCGACCCACCCTCTGGAAAAGGAGAAGGTCGGGTATGTTGCTCTTTGTTTGTCTTCTTTCTAATTAGATGAAAATTCCATAGAGCGTAGTTAATGTGGCGACTGCACTACGTTTAAAAACGGATCTCGTTAAAAACGCTTAAAAACGAAGAAACGTTCAAATACCAAAGAGGAAGGAGATAACGGGATCTTTCACTAACGAATTAAATACAAAACAAACTACTGATAAAGTTACAAATCTCCGCAACGCCGCAATTTCGACCGCTCCTATGATTTCGGAGTACACACTTTCTGCAGTATGGCGTCAAACTCCGAGTCTCCCCTCCCCCGGGGAGCCCCGGGAGACGTGCATGCCATCTCGCTCGAGGTGCCCCGGTCCGGGCATTCACCCCGAACCGGGGTGCTCGCTCGGGGTGCCCCGAACCGGGGAAGACGAGCATACGGCCCCTGGAAGGGAGGCGTTATGAAGATCGTGACCACCTCGAAAATAACCTCCGAGCTTTTTTCGCCTCCAAGTCGCCGGATTTCTACGCCAGAGGAATTCGAAGTTTTGTGGAACGTTAGCGGGAGTAGTCGATGTCGATGGAAATTATTTGGTTGTTTAATAAAATGTCAATAAAAATTGTGTTATTTTGAAAAAAATTGTCGTATTTCTGCAGATACTTTCTGAACACCCTAACATATCTATCCATAATTATAGGGCAGAGGCGAAAAGCTAGCAGCCGATGTGCCGCCAACGCGGAGCGGCGATAAATTTTCAAGGCATTATTGCCGCTGCAGCCGCTCTGCCGGCCGCCTTTTGTCTGGGCTATAACTGGTCGTGGCGATATCTAGAATGGGAACTGATAATGATGTGATGATGATAATGATAATGAAACCGCATTGGAGTAGGGTGGCAAAACTGAGGATATGTGCCTCCTACGCGGAAGTTTTGCCGCCACGAGGCACTTTTGCTGCCTGCTCTGTGCCGCATTGCCGGAAAAGTGTGGAGGCCTTAACACTGTAAAGCCCTACGCATACTTTTGCGGCAACGCGGCAGCCCTATCTTTAAGTACAGAGCAGAGACGCAGAATCGCTGCGCGAGGCAAAACTACCCTAGTCCGGATTGTCGCTGATGTGCAGCCCACGCGGCGCGGTGCCGCCAAAGCGGCAGCATCCGCCGTCAACGCGGCACCGGCAATAATGATTCAAAGCATTATTGCCGCTGCAGCCGCTTTGCTGCCGACATTTTCTGTCTGGGCTCTAGCTGAACGTGGCGGGATCTAGAATGGAAACTGATAATGATAATGATAATGAAACCGCGTTGGCGATGCAGTGGGTCTGCAAGGCTGGGGGTGAGTGCCGCCTAAGCGGCAGTTTTGCCTTCTACGAGGCTGTTTTGGCCCCTGTCGCATACGCGGCTGCCGCAAAAGGGTGCGTAGGCCTTAAGGCTGCCGTTTTGTATCAGATTAGTTTTCGAGGAGAAGTAAGCAGATTAAATCATTGGAGGATTAACTCCTGGGAGAATGCTTCCCTACACGATCTCGCCCTGTCCGCGCTGTCTATTTGGACGAGTTTGGGCGCGCAAAAACCGCTTCGCAGTGGTGGGTTTCATTAATTGGTGGTTACTTGCCGGAAAACACCTTAATACTGACAGTGATCAATGTGACGGGACTTCAACAAAGTATTTGTGCTGCAGTTGAAAAGCAGTTTCCTTCAAATATGGTGTACAACAATCAGATTGTTGTCGCAAGAACGAAATCTGCCCAACATAAAGCTGCCAGTACAAGGGAAGTGGGTAGCAGCGCGATGCCTCCATGTGATTGCGAGAACCCGGAAATCTCGTCCACGACCAACACTCGACGCGCCTCTTGCCCCGCCTCTTTCAGAGGGCAGTGTAGGGGAACGCCTTTCCGCCGGATAAACTCCCGACCACGTGATTGCGTCCTCCCTTTTTCCGGCGCCTACTAGGAAGTCACATTGCATCGAAGTTGTCGAAGATTATATAATTTAGGTGATAGGAAGACGTAAAGCTGTCCCGTAAGGGAAGAGGGGACTGTTGACTAATCTGTAGCCTATTTGACCATTGCGCACGACTCACCTGCAAAAAATCGACAATAACAAAAGCAGATCAAACCATCTTTATTGCGATCTAATTTGCTACCTCATATCCAAATTTCAATCTGTTTGTAATTTTCAAAAGGAGGTTATGACGAAAAATGCAAGCGTTTACAAACTTTTGGACGCCACTGTACTTTCATTTATTTAAGAAATATGCAATTCGACTACAGAGGGTGTCCAAAAATATGACCCGTTTCAATACTATCCACCTACAGTTATTGAGTTTATACTAACCGACCACCTTCCATTGTTAACTGGACGCTCTTCATTTCATTCCGAACACTTTTCATTTTGAACTAAACACTTCATTTAAGCTTGGCACTTTTTAAGTTGAAGCCACCTTTGAAAAAATTATGGCCGTTTTTGCAAACCAGGTTAGACATATCTATGGTTTAATTAAATATTGTCTGACCATTTTCTTCAAGGAGTGCCTTAAAGAAAAACTACACTGTGAATAAACACAAAATTCTTATGTTGCTTGAAAAGTTTTAGTTAACAACGTAAGGCATCCAGTTCAAAGTGAAAACGGGATCTCTCATCAGCGCATCGTACCGTAACCAAGCTATTTAAATGCTAGATCAGCTCGAGGGATGGGACGATTTTTTAGAACTTAATTTTCTTTAGATGATGGCAAATTTATTTTAGAAATGTCCAGATGGCTAGAAACCTAATCAGCTTAAATGAAAATAACGCTGTAAATAATTAATTGATATATCTTTAACAACCGTAACTAGAAAAAACGGATCTACCCTAGTCCGAGGGGGCCACATAAGTAAAAAGTATTATATGGTAACAAATCCAGTTGAGACTTACCGAGCGGCCTCTACGGAACAACATGGGACATAAAAAAGAAAAGTCGTAAAGAAAAAATGAAAAAATTACATTTGTTGCGGTTGTAAGCAAGCAAAGTTGTGTGTCCTCCTCACCATGTTAGATCCTGGTTATAACATGTCAGGCGGCGGTCAGCACGCGGCATGCCTCTATTCCGTCGCTCTTTACCCGCCGAGACGGTTGTAAATCGCAAAGATTTTTTATTTTTTGTTTGTTCGTTCGTTTTTGGTTTCTTTTAGGTTCTAACTCGTTCTCTAGGAGCCGCTCGGTAAGTCTCAAATCATTTTGTTACATACTTTTTAGTTATGTGGCCCCCCGGACTAGGATAGATCCGAAAAAACCTCTAGAAATAGGGTGCCACCAATAGAAGTCAGGCAATTTTTTTTTTACGATTTACGGTTTATGATTTGTGATTTGCGACGGTTTTCGCGTAACTACGATTTACGCACATCCTGGTCGGCTGGCGTCAACATTGTCTTTAGCTCATCGTTGTCAACCTTCAATAGCCGAACGCGTCCCTTCCGATCTTCGAGTGCGATGTCTCCAGCTCGGAATTCCTCGAACCATCTACGCGTGAAAACTTTGGATGTGAGGTCTTATCCCATGCGTTAATGGCATTGGCAGTTACCTCCGCAGCACAGTGGCGCAGTTTGGACTCGTGAAGTAAAACAACGCATATATGAAAAATGAATCAAGAGTCTTGTTAATAAAGCAGTTTAAGCTGTTTGCTAGCAAGACATTATTTAGGCCTATATCATACCATCGTTCACCCCGAGTGATGCAAAATGATAATCAACCATATCGACCGCGCAAAGCGATGTGTTGATATGGGAGGTTATCATTATACTTCGCTCCGGGCGAGCGATGGTATAACATAAGCCTTAAGCGGCCTTCACACTGCCGTTGCTGCTGTTGCGCAAATATGGCGTAATGATGAAGCTTACCGCAAAGACGCAGAGGAGCAACAACAGCAGCGAGGGGGGCTTTCACACCTCTGTTGGCGCAACCCTGCATCAGCAACACCGGCATCGGTTGCGCAACTGTTGCGCGGGATCAGCAACAAGGAATGATCGCCATCATTCCTTGTTGCTGATGCTCGTCAACGGGGGCATATCACAGGTCTTATCTCATTATCTTATTCCACACGTTGCGGCTGCAGCAAGCATCGAACTCCACCCCTTTTTAGTTGCTCGTTGCTGCAACAGCAGCAACGGCAGTGTGAAAGCCGCTTTAGATATAATCTTTCTTGAGACAAGTCGACAAGTGATATCGACTACTAGTTCGTTGAATATATTTTGTATTGCATGTTGCCTTTGTTTTGGCTTTGTTGTATTGTGTGACGTTTTTAATGTTTGTCTTCTGCAAATATAATAAATAAATAAATAAATGTTGCTTCCCAGAATACCTCATGGCCAGGGATGTGCGGAATTTCCGTTTCCATGTTCGGAGTTCCGGTTTTCGGTCATTTTGTGCTCCTCCGCTCCGTTCCGTGTTCCGCCTGTTTTTGCGCCAAAAGGCGGAAACGGAAATGGGCACAGCTCCACATTAGTTTTCTATTGAACGCAATCAGCGTATCAGTTAAAAAGATTTCTCCTTCATGTAATTGTGAGAGAAATACTGTTTGATAACCGTAGTCTTAATATTCTTCATATTCTTGAAATTGGTTAGACTACCAAAAAAAGCACTCAACAATGGCAACGGCTGAGTAGAGGGCAAAACTAATGTGCCACAAAGGCTATGTATGCATTGTAGGCTAAGAAAAAGCACTCAACATTTGAATGATCATAACATTTTTGACCCGTTAGTTACAAATGGCTTATTAAGCATATAGAAAAAAACTTAAAACTCAGAAAGCATATAGTGCAGTATCATAAAGCAAAGAGTTCAACGAAGGTTGTGGCATGCTATTCGTGCTCCTAGATTACATCAGTGTTCCTGACCAAAGGTGTAAATTCCAATTTTTAATTTCGTTTGGTGTGATATTCATTCATATGGAGTTACATATGCTATTCATTTTTATTGAAACATCACGAATATCTGGCATGAGCTGTAATCTTGAATGACTATGGTGACTTATTGGATTCTGTCACAAGAGTATTGCTTCGAGAACCATCGTGGAACTGTAGAGCTGTCTCACCTTGGGCGTACGGTTTCTAGGCTGGCACAGACTGAATATTCCTGTGGAAGTGTGGATCAGTTCAGAGTACAAGTTTTGGTGATTACAATGTAACTGCTAATGTTGAGTATGCAGATACTCTAGTTTTAGACTTCACCCGACTCAGTTTTTTTATGTGGGTCTGTAAGTAACCTCAACTGAATAAGTCGGTAAAGTTTGCCGTTCAAAAAGTATCAGCACCAAAAAAAGTCGGCGAAAAACCCGTCGCAGGAACTAGATATGGAAAGACCGCATGCTGAAATAGTGAGATAAGACCCTGAATTTGTTTTCGTTTATTGCTCAGCCATAGCTAAAGGGTTATCATAGCCATGTTATGAATTCTAGCTTCGTTATGTTATGATGAGGATAAGCATTGATCTGAGGAAGATTCTGCTGCTCGCAAAGTTCTGAGCAAGAAAATGTGCAATAGAAGCCGCTTCTGACGCCGTTTCAGATGCAATTTTTGAAAAAATAATGGCGAACATGTGTCATTTACGTTTCCGCTTTTCGTATCCCGGTTTTCTGCCATTTTCGAGCGTTTCCGTTCCGTCTTTCGTCTTTCGCTTTTTCCAGAGAAATTTCCGCACATCCCTGCTCATAGCGTTTAAAGATCGATTATCAATGCATTCTGCGTAATTTTCATACGATGAAATTTGCGCAGCCTCCAGAGAATCAGTAACTCATCAGTTGTCGTTTGCAGTGAAAGTCTGCAATTCTGCAAAACTTGCAGAGCTGTAGACCTTCAAAGTGTGTATGAGACTATCAGTGCACACTTCTTCATAAAAAATTCATTTTAAATTCATTTCAGATTTACTTCATAGTAGTTATCTCACATAGCATGTTAAACGACGTTACATAGTCCTTCTGTAGCATTACACGTATATGATCCAGGGCAGCCAGAATCTGATGTACACGGATCACCAGTGGTGTAAATCAGACGATTCAAGTAGTTGCCTCTGAAACACATTGTTTTCAAGAGAATTTTTTAGTCGGCATTCTCTAGCTTCTAAATGTAAAACAAAAACATACGGTGGGCCATATTGACAGACACCAAAGGTGAATGAAGGACAATGTGCGATAGCGCAGCCAAGTCGATAGCTAGTTTTCCATGCCATCTAAATGTTCCGTAGTGGTTTATCCTCGATGCATCGGCGTTGTGAGTTTAAATTCTCGCCAAGATTTCTGCTCAATTATATATACCTTTTTCACGTCGAATTAGACACTTCTCAAATCAACTTGGACACTTTTAACGTCAAATTGCACACTCATTTAAACTAACCTAAGACTTTTTAAATCAGAACGAACTCTTCCAAATGAAAACGAGCTTTTTCAACATTAAACTAGAGATTCTCCAAAAAGTTAGAATAACCTTTTGTTCAAGGAAAATTTTAGTATAACCTTTTTGAGGTTTTAATTTACTTCCCAATAAGAGAACACATAGTTTGAAATTTTATAAAAAATTTTCTTTTTGAGGAAAACAATGACTTGAAGCTTATTTTAAAGAGCAGGCAAGTGGCCATTTTAAATTTCTAAAACAGAAACTGCGCCGTGCACTCTTTCGAAACTTGGAGATCTTTATTCGATTTATAGCAAATTTTTTTTGTATGCATTTTCACATCTGCAGACGTGCAACATAAACAATTGTAAAAAACACACACAGATACCCTAACTTTCTTGCTGCATATAAGCAGTATTTACACAATCAATCAGATAAACATTGCGACTTGCTTCCCGAGTGCATGGCGGGATCCAGCCTTCTAATGCACTACATGATTGCTGCCTCGCTGCGCTTGAAAGAGTTTAATTTATCATTTTTTCTCAAAAAAAATTGTATAAAATTATTACACCCTTTCGGGCAGCTAAAGTGAAAAAAATTCAAAAAAAGCTATTCTGAACTTTCCTTGAACAAAAATCTATTGATACCATCTTGGAGAGACTGTAGTTTAACCTGTTGGAAACTCGTCCAGATTTCGAAAACGTTCAGTATGATTTCAAAGTTCATAGGCCAGGTTAGAAGAGTGTCAAATTCGACGTCCAATTATATATATATATATATATATATATATATATATATATATATATATATCAAAGTTACTTATGATTTCAAAGTTCATAGGCCAGGTTAGAAGAGTGTCAAATTCGACGTCCAATTATATATATATATATATATATATATATATATATATATATATATATCAAAGTTACTTAGGCAGATACTTGCCTGTGTGTAGTGTCCAATTTGCATGTCTGCACGATTCCACAGAGCGGTAGTGAGGTTGTTTGACGGCCCAACTCCATATTCTTTCAGCTCATTCCACCAAAGTTGAGATGACTAAAAAACGCTTGTTTTCGGGAAGTAGTCGCTACAGGTGTGATTTGTCATCACTGCTAGTTGCAGAAGTGAAGAAGATCGAGGGCATGAAATCTGCAGAGCCATCGTCACGCCAGTAGCAATGGCGTCGCGGGTTGGCGAATGCATTGCCCGCTTATGTCTGTCGTCAAGTATTTGGTTTGTGACGTATAGCTTGAATCCGAACTCCGCCATGCGGTCGCATTGTGACTACACCTGTCGCGTGAGTTTGGCTTTGTCTGCGCTAGGAAGCGTTACGTCATATTCTTTCTCTATCCTAGTAGTACGCTTCTGTAGGCCTCTGAAATCGCATCAATACGACAACGAAAAGGAATAGTGAAAGCGTGGAACCTTGGCGAATTCAGACGCAGTTAGAAGACTCCTTTATGTACCTACCGGTGCTCGAGCTTGAATCCGTGGGCAAGAATAGGGAATGCGGATCACTCAACCAGTTTTTCGAGAACACCATTTTCCGTGAGCCGCACGGTATAACAGTACCTTGTGCTGTACAGGATCAAACGCTGATACCAAAGCCAATTATGAAGCCAAATTAGTTAGTGGGGCACTGGACGATATCACGAACAGGTCCATTAGCCCTTTAACGAAGTTGTCCGACATGTCGTCGGACACCATCATAAAAATATTTCATGGAAAGCTATCGAACATTTAATAGCACAATATCACCTACTGAGTCCACTTATATCTGCGGTCAAGATGATCCATGGGAAACTTCATTGGTAATGCAAGAAGCGACGCAGTGGGACACCTTGTAAAAAAATCATACACAGTTTTTGATCACTTTATGGTATAATATTACAAACACTTTTACATGTATCTATCAGGGTGTCCCAAACGGAATGTCGCCTTAAAGCAGTTAAATTCATACAAAGGAATTAAAACCAAACTTAATTCGGTAATCTATTCTCCATAATTATTAGCAGCCTTTCCTCAACGTACGCGCAAAGATTGGATCCCGTCTTTAAAGAAATGGGCTGGCCGCGAATCGAGGAAGTTGGTCACCCAAATTCGGCTTTCGTCATAGTCGGTGAACCTCTTCCCAGCCAAGGCGTGCGGTAGGAGGATGGGCTGTACAGCGGATGAGGCAAAATGGTCCAACCAAGTTCCTCAATTTTCTGCTGAACGACTTTTGCGATATGACGCCTCGCGTGAGCATGCAGCAAGTTCTTGTCGAATCAGCTTCAACGGCAGTTCGTGAAAGGTCGTTATCCAGGATAGGCGCTTGTCTTCCGTGCTTTTCGTCTTCAAGACTTTCGTCGCCGGCGGCAAAACCTTGAAACCACCGCTCGCATTGTCTTTTGAAAACGACATCTTTGCCAAATGCAGCTATTAACGAACGATGCGATTCCGCAGCAGATTTCTTCAATTTGAAGTCGCAGAGCACGCACGAACAATCATTTTCTGGTTCATTGGAGTCTTCTTCTTCTTCTTCTTCTTCTTCTTCAGCGTCTGTCCCGCTTAGTAGCGGGGTCCGCTATTCTGGTGTCATGACGCCACCTCTCCCGATCCAGCGCTAGATCAGGGTGGACACCAGCAACCTTCAAGTCCATATGTAACGTGTCAGACCAGCGCTGCTTCGGACGCCCTCTAGGCCGCTTTCCTACCACCTCGAACTTAAGGCCTATATTGCGGACGCTATCTTCCTTTCCACGCAGAACGTGGCCGTACCATCGTAAGCGAGCTTCGCGCATCTCGTCAGTTATCGGCGCGACACCGAACTTCTGCAGAATAGCATCGTTTCGGATGCGGTCCATGTGCGTGACTCCAGCCGTCCAGCGCACCATCTTCGTCTCCATGATGCTGAGGCGCGTTTCAACCTCCTTGGTCGCAGGCCAACATTCAGCACCGTACATCGCTACCGGCCGGACAACTGTTCTATATATTTTTGACTTCAAGCGCTCTGGTATCTTCCTATCGCAGAGCACGCCAGTCAACGAGCGCCACTTGGACCAAGCTGCACTCACGCGTGAGTTCACTTCAGTCATCAGATTGCCATCAGATGCTACTGCTGATCCCAAGTACTTAAAAACCGAAGTGCGTGGGAGCTCGATGCCGTTAACCTTGATGGAGCTGGACTCAGTAACGTCTGTCGTTAGATATTCGGTCTTCTTCACGTTCAATCTGAGTCCAAATCGCTCCAAGCGATCACACCAAGCTTGCACCTCTCGCTCCAGTTCATCTTTGTCTTCGCAAGCGAGCATTACGTCATCAGCATAAAGCAGTGTCCAGGGGACAGGCTTCTGAAGATCTCGTGTAATGGCGTCCATCACGACAACAAAAAGGAGTGGGGAAAGCGCAGAACCCTGGTGTACCCCGACAGAGATGGAGAACTCCATCGAGGTTCCGGCTGCAGCTTGAACTCTACTCTTTGGGCAAGAGTAGAGGATTCGCACCCACTCTATGAGCTCTTCAGGAACTCCATGTCGTCGCAGGGCGTACCATATCACTTCACGCGGTACGCGGTCAAAGGCCTTTTCCAAGTCGAGGAAGGCGATATGCGCTGGCTTCTGTTTCTCGCGGTGCTTTTCTATCAGGAGGCGGGCGGCGTGTATGGCATCAACAGTGCCACAGCCATCCACGAAGCCGCACTGATTGCTGGAAAGCTGGACGATGTCACGAATTCGTCCGTCGACAATTCGCTCAAAGATCTTCATGCTGTGTGAGAGCAAGCGAATCGGACGGTAGTTGGAGCAGTCTGCAGGACTGTCCTTCTTCTTCTAAATCGGAATCGTCGTACTTTGGCTCCAACAGTCAGGTACTTTCTTCTCTGCTACAACCTGATTAAAGAACTTCGCCAACCACTCAGCCGGATACCAAAACTTTGACTTCCACAGGTCAGCCGCCACGTCGTCGGGCCCGGTCGCTTTGCCTGGCCTCATCTTCTTCAAAGCCGCTTCAATCTCCTCCACGGTGATCATTTGAACGGGGCCGTGGGTTGGAGCCGTAGAAGGGATGGCTGGATGAGGAAATTCTACCGTAGAGATTTCCTCAAAGTAATCGCGCCATCGCTTCAATGCTTTCTTGCGGTCCATAAGAAGATGGCCGTTCTCATCATTGATGCCGAAAAACTTTTCAATGTCCTTGGTCTGCCGATGGCGATTCTTAGCAAGCCGGTACAGATACCGCTCGCCATCGCGTGACTCGAGTTTCTCGTTGACATCTGCATAATGAGTGGCTTTTGCAACAGCCACGGCCTTCTTTGCAGCTTTCCTCGCTTCTTGGTACTTCCGCCAGTTATCGGCTGTCTTTTCGCCAAGAAACACGTGATAGAGCGACTTCTTCTCTCGCACTTTTGCTTTCACGTCGTTTGTCCACAGCCATCTCTGCTTGTTGACCTTCCGTCGCCCAGGCTTCGTAATGCCGAGTTCCGACTGTGCAGCTTGACGAATCGCGTCGGTCGCCTTCTTCCAAGTTTCGTCGACAGTCGTGACTGTCGGTAACCGCACGCGAGAAATCACAGCTGCTTCCTTCTCTCTCATTCGCCACCACTTTATTCTTGGTGCACCGCATCGCTCGACCTGCTTCAGCCTCGGAGGGGCGATCTTCAAAGTGCAGATCAGCGGTCGATGCTGTGGGGCGACCGTCTCATACGGCACGACCTTCGCGTCTGTGACAAGACTCCGGTCACGATCCTTAACAAGCACAAAGTCTATCTGAGACTTGGAGCTCCCACTATAATATGAGATGAGGTGGGAGTCGCGTTTTCGGAAGACGGTGTTCACTATGGTGAGGTTATGCGATTCCGCATAATCAAGAATACGCTCACCATCGGCGTTACGTGACCCGTACCCGAAACCACCATGACAGCTGTAACCGTCCTTCGTAGCACCTACGTGCCCATTAAGGTCACCAGCGACTATGATGACATCTTTCGACGGTACCTCTGCTGTCTTCTCATCAAGTAGGCTCCAAAACTCATCCTTGGCTTGCTCTGAGCAGCCGGTCTGCGGAGCATACGCAGAGAAGAAGTGATAGAGTCGCTCCTTAGCGGCGACAACGATCTTCATTAACCGATCGTCAAAGCGTTCGACGCTTACAATCGAGTCACGAAATCGTTCGGAGACGATTACACCGACACCACTGGTGGTCCTGGGACTTCCACATAGAACGGCCTTGAAGCCACGTCCTATGTCCCTTGACTTGCGGCAGGACCACCTCGTCTCCTGCACCGCACAGAAATCAACTCTTCTACGCTCCAGTGCTTCAACCAACTCGCACGAGCGGCCCGTCAACGTACCCACATTCAGCGTTGCCACGCGGGTCCTGCTTACGTTACGGGACTTTCGGACTAGCTCAGTTGCCCCCCGATGCCGTCCTTGCATCAGGGACCCTAGCATACTTCTCACACTCGCCGGGCTTTATGAGTGCGCGTCGGCTCCCGCGGACGCCGTAGCACTATCTCGAAATACTTGAACTGTCATACACCATGTGATGTGACATGGGTCTTCGTAGGCCGGCCTGTCACAAGGGCCTGCATTCGAGTGTCCGTGCTTAGCTTAGCTCACGAAACGAGCAGTTTCCAGTGGCACCACGAGGAGGAACGGACATCGCCACCTGGTTCATTGGAGTCTGAAGGCTATAATTTTAGAAACCGATGAAGGAATGAAGTAGGAAAAATAGGAAGTGTGGAAAATGAAATTCCGTAAAAAAATAACCCTAAGTGAGCTCTCAACCGATGGGAATAACTGCGAAAAGAAGGCCACATTATGCGACATTCTGTGTGGGACATCCCAATACATCTAACAATCTCTTCAAGAATCTACTTTGGTTAGTGGTATATTCATACCTATCTCCGTGTATCATATCTTGCGTCCGTGAGAGGCCGGACAATTTGTACGCTCCCTGGGACAATGTCCGACAACGTCGTCGGACACTCGGTGCTCGGGAAAAATACACTACAACGCGGCAATCATGCAAAATCGCGCGTGCCGTAAAAGGATTAACAATTTGTCCGAAGATTTTCATTCTGTGCGAGGACAAGCGAACGGACGGCAAGCAGTGCTATCCGCAGCACTCGACGCGTCTGGAGAAGTTCTTCAAATAGGTTCCTGCGGGGGAAAAATTACGATGCAGTTGGCACGAACAGACAGAAGGGCGGAGCGAGCATATGCGGTCGAACGCGATTACGCAGTGCAACAGGAATGGAAGAAAGAGGGGCCGCATTAGTTGAGCGGAGGGCGGCTGTTGGCAATTTGCCAGCAGCACGGCGACCCCACATCCGTTCGCGATGGAGCGCGAAATTGTCCGTTGCTGTTGAGTTCTTTCGTCGCTCAGAGGGGAGCCCGCAGCTGGGCTCTCTTCGAGCGCATGACTAGGCTAGGGAAGGGACTCCAGGGTGGGTGCCATCCAAGCTGCTCGTGTGGAAACTGCTTTATAGCTCAGGGGGAGTCAGCAGCTGAGTTCTGCAAAACCGCATACAGCTGGAAAAATGGGAAGAAAACGTCTGAAGATTGAGTAGACGTTAAAACTCCTGAGATCTCATCCAGTCAGTTGAAATGCAAAAACACCACCATGCATAGGATCCGAACCCCCAACCTCCATCACCAGAGCAAGGCCCTCCACCCACTGCACCACGCCGCTTAGCGAAGCAGCCATCATGGGCGTTTAAGACCATCGTGGGCGTTTAAGAGGTACAAAGCGCACGGCTTCCGCGCTCCATCGCCAAAGTGGAGCGCAGGCGGCTGCATCGCGTGCATCGCTGGGCATGTTGCCAACAGCCGCCCTTCGCCTAAATCTTTCGGCCAGAAAGAGGTCTTCAATCGAAAATAGCCTGCTGCTGGTGTCATCTTCGAATGGATGTATTAGCAATAACCGATTAGAAGCAGTGGTGTGGGCGGTGCCAATGAAAGCCAAATGTGCATTCAAGAAACTGTGCCTCAACTTGCTTTGGTTAAGTGTTGTGGGTCGAGACATCGTTCTGTCATTAAAGTTTTCATTCAGAGTTCAGGGAATAATAAAAGGGAATAGCAAAGGAGGAGGAAGAAAACTCGTCAAGACAACCTATAATGATAAAACGCTGTAATACAAATCTAAGGTCTAAAGATCTACACTACTGAAGGGTTTCGACCTCCCATGGAACTTCAAGTTGAGACCAGGATCATTAGAAAGAGCTCGGAATGCTGATTACGAATATGGGTGTCAAAATTGCAAAATGAAACTCCTGAGCGAGTTATGGCCTGCCGAAATCGGAAGCCTTACCATAGGTTGGCTGTGCGCCGCACCGCTCGCGGGAGTGGTGAGTCCTGCACCGTAAGAAGAGCTGCGGCGGTGACGTAGGGGTAGCGCTCGCGCTCATCGGACCCAAGGTCGTTGGTTCGGTTCCCGCTGCTGCCCGTTTTTTGCAAATCATAATTCATCTTCGAAATGACCTGTTGTTCTGTGTGTGTCTTAATTCAGAACAACAGGTCATTTCGAAGATGAATTATGATTTGCAAAAAACGATCAGCAACGGGGACCGAACCAACGACCTCGCGTCCGACGAGCGCGAGCGCTACCCCTACGCCACCGCCGCAGCTGGCTGGCTCTTCTTACGGAGCCCCGATGACTCACCACTCCCGCGCCGGTGCGGCGCACAGCCAACCTATGGTAAGGCTTCCGATTTCGGCAGGCCATAGCTCGCTCAGGAGTTTCATTTTGCAATTTTGACACCCATATTCGTTATTCGCATATTATTCCCATATTATTCCCATATTTATTCGCATTCCGAGCTCTTTCTAATGATCCTGGTCTCAACTTGAAGTTCCATGGGAAGTCGAAACCCTTCCCTAGTTAAAGGTACCACACCTACCTTTCTTGCTTATCAAGAAAGGTACTTGAGGCTAGAATTACAAAGCAGTCTTCATAAATTAACAAGATAAGTGGTGTAGATGAGGAAACGGAGACGAGAAAAAGCGGAAGGAATTCCTATCGAACGCATCCAATATAACAGCTGACGGCCGGTGGCAGCGCCGGCCCATGAGAACAGGTCCGCGGGGGGGGGGGGGGTCTGCCAGAAGCTAGAGTTATCTAAGGGGTACCTAACGTCCGGAGCCGCTGACTCGTTGGAAACCGTTGCTTTACCTGGCTTGATCTTCCTTCCGCCTCTTCCACAGTGAGTTTCTGCACAGAACCCTGCGTGGGAGGAACGTAAGGGATATGCGGTACGTTCATTTATTATTCTAGGGGGAAATTTTCTTTAAAAACCAAAAAAATGAAATGCACATTTCAAAGCGCGATGTGCTGATGATTGTTAGCGTCGCCTAGGATTGCACTATAGCACCATTATACACGTTTTCAAAAAATTAGTGCGCAATGCCTACTTAGTTTTAGTTTCAAATATAAACCGCAGGTAAAACTGTAGTGAATCTGGTACCTGTATCGCAGCCTTCACTTTGTCGTAGTTCAGTCTAGTTGTCTTATAAATGTTCTCTCCAAGACCTGCTCGGTCTGAGCTGGCCGAATGTTGATAGACGCACTTATTAGCATGGCGCAATGCTGACGCTTCAACGAACAGTCATATACCTGAAGTTTACAAAAGGAAATTTTAATAGTTCACTTTTCACCACTATTTCACTTAATGAGACTGAAAGACAACATCTTGTAACTGTTCAGTTACTGACGAATAGGAGACTGATGCAATGGAATGTAAAGGAAAGCAAGGACAATCAGCTATGTTGATTGCTTCACCTCTAGTCCAGATAAATAACACAATGGAGTATGGCAGAATATACAACAGAGGAAAAACTACTGAAACCTAGATCTAAATATTTTAATGAGGTGCGTCGAAAGCGCAAAAACCGGGACTCAGCAGCAGGAAGCATTCACAAAAAGTCAGTCAAAATCTTAATCGTCATCAACTTTGACATGTCTTTCGCCGTTGCCTAAGCAGTTACTCAGCTTTCACGACTGAAGGTTTTATGAATATCTAGCACCTGCAAGACTGCTATCAAGCCTAGTCAAACTGTAAACTTCCGCTTGCTCATCATGGGATGAGAGTGCATTTCGTTATACCAGGTGCTAGATGAATGGTAGGTATACTATTCTCAAATGAAGCATTTTTATGGTTTACATAAGAAAGAAATCTATGAAATTTTGTATAAGTGTCCTATATCGTAGATGGCTTCACCGTATTTTATCCCATTTAAATTCATCAAAAATATATTCCACTATATAGTTTTCCTACTTGAGCAGATTTTCAACCTCAGCTATATGAATAGCTATGAATGTTAAAGTCCTCCAAAGGTGGAAACATACTTTCACTACTCCAATCCCTAAGAAGCAGCCGTACAGTGATCCAAGAAATTATAGAACTAATAGTGTAACGTCAATATTTGCGAGAACTTTCGGGAAAGTAATGAAAAAACCACATTCTAGAACACACCGAAAACCAATTGAATTTATAAAAGGCAGATCAGTCGTGCTTACTTCACTGAATGGCTGGACTGCTGTCGTGGGAAGCGTCCGTCGTGCTGATGTTGTGTATTTTGACTTTTCGAAAGCTTTCGACAAGCTTCCAGTAGACAAACTGCTTAAAAATGGAAATGGTTGGTATCCACCCAACGATTCTGGCTTGGATCCAGACATTTCTCACGGGAAGAACCTATCAGGTCAAATTAGAACGAGAGTATTTGAGCATATACTCTGCTTACAGTGAAGGGCCTTAAGGCGGAGTTCTTTCGCCATTGTTATTTATTTATTATTTATTTCTGTACGATGCATAAGGCATACGTGATATAGGATGTAGTACAATACAAAACACCAATACAGGAAGAACAACTGTTAAATCTAGAAATGTAAAAGCTTGTTTCTAGCCATGTGCTTGAACAGCCTGTAATGTGCCGACGATCGAGGGACACAGGAGTTTAGCGAGATAAAGCTGGAACCAGCTCTACACGTGAAACTACATGACCTGGTATTCGTTTTGGGTACACCGTAAGATATTTTTTCTGAGCTGCCCCTAGTTCTAGATATTGTTATACGATAGAATTTTGAAGCATCTACATCAATTAGGCCAGTCAGGAGTTTGAAAACCACGGTGGCGATGTCCGTTCCTCCACGTGGTGCCACTGGAAACTGTTCGCTATGCGAGCTAAGCTAAGCACGGACACTCGATTGCAGGCGACAGGCCCTTGTGACAGGCCGGCCTATGGAGATCCCATGTCACATCACATGGTTGATGGCGTTAACTGTTTGTCGAGATAATGCTACGGCGTCCGCGGGAGCCGACGCGCACTCGCAAAGCCCGGCGAGTGTGAGAAGTATGCGAGGGTCCCTGATGCGAGGACTGCATCGGGGGGCAACTGAGCAAGTCCAAAAGTCCCGTAACGTAAGCAGGACCCGCGTTGCTACGCTGAATGTGGGTACGTTGACGGGTCGCTCGTGCGAGTTGGTAGAAGCACTGGAGCGAAGACGAATCGACTTATGTGCGGTACAGGAGACGAGGTGGTCCTGTTGCAAGTCGAGGGACATAGGCCGAAGCTTTAAGGCCATTCTGTGCGGCAGTCCCAGGACCACCAGCGGTGTTGGTGTGGTCGTCTCCGAACGTTTTCGAGATGCGATTGCAAGCGTGGAACGTTTCAGTGACCGCTTGATGAAGGTCGTTGTTGCTGCTGAACAGCGTATGTATCATTTCTTCTCTGCATACGCTCCGCAGACAGGCTGCTCCGAGCGAGCGAAGGACGAGTTTTGGACCCTGCTTGATGAGAAGACAGCAGAGGTGCCGTCAGAAGACGCTGTCGTTGTCGCAGGTGATCTCAACGGCCACGTTGGGACTGCGAAAGATGGTTACAGCTGTCATGGCGGTTTCGGTTATGGAGCAGGTGAGCGAATTCTTGAGTATGCGGACTCGCATAATCTCACCATCGCGAACACAATGTTTCGAAAGCGTGACTCCCATCTCGCGTCTTTCTATAGCGGGAATACCAAGACACAGATTGACTTTATCCTTGTCAAGCATCGCGATCGAAGGCTGGTCACAGATGCGAAGGTTGTGCCATACGAGACTGTCGCCACGCAGCACCGTCCGCTGATCTGCACACTTAAGATCGCCCCTCCGAGGCTGAGGCAGGTCGAGCGATGCGGACCATCAAGGATCAAGTGGTGGCGGATGAAAGAGAAGGACGCAGCTGTTGTTGCTCGTATTCTGTTGCCGACGGTTACCAATGTTGAGGAGACATGGAAACGTGCAACCGATTCGATACTACAAGCTGCACGTTCCGAACTGGGCATGACGAAGCCTGGACGGCGTAAGATTGAGAAGCAGACTTGGCTGTGGACTGACGACGTCAAGGAAAAAGTCAAAGAGAAGAAAAGACTATATCACGCTTTTCTCAGCGACAAGACAGCCGACAATTGGCGTATGTACCAAGAAGCGAAGAGGGCGGCTAAGAAGGCTGTTGCCGTTGCAAAAGCTTCTCATTATAAGTATGTCAACGAGAAACTCGAGACGCGCGATGGTGAACGACAACTTTATCGGCTGCCGAAGCACGCCATCGCCAGAGCGAGGACATCGAAAAGTTCTTTGGCATATCAACGATGAGAATGGCCATCTGCTGATGAACCGCAAAAGGGCTAGGAACGATGGCATGACTACTTCGAGAGAATTTCAACAGTAGAGTTTGCCCATCCGCCTATCCCTTGCGTCCCTCCTACGCACGGTCCTGTGCAGAAAATCACTGTGGAGGAGACGGAAGCGGCTTTGAAGAAGATGAAGCCAGGCAAAGCAACGGGCCCTGACGACATAGCGGCCGAACTATGGAACTCGAGGTGCTGGAATCCTGCTGAGTGGCTAACGAAGTTTTTCAAACGAAGTCGGTTGTTGCGGAGAAGAAGGTTCCTGGTAGTTGGCAGCAAAGCACGACGATCCCGATCTGGAAGAAGAAGGGCAGTCCCGCGGACTGCACAAGTTACCGTCCAATCCGATTGCTCTCGCACAGTATGAAAATATTTGAGCGAATTGTGGATGGACGTATTCGCGAGATCGTCCGGCTTTCCACCAACCAGTGTGGCTTCGTAGCCGGCTGTGGCACCATCGACGCCATTCATGGTGTTCGTCTTCTTGTGGAAAGACATCGCGAGAAATAAAAACCGCTGCATCTTGCTTTCCTCGACCTGGAGAAAGCATTTGATCGCCGGTGGTTTTCTCCCAGATTTAAGCGATCGGGGTGGAGAGGGGAGGAGACACGCCGGTGGTTTTCTCCCAGATTTAGGCGATCGGGGTGGAGAGGAGGGGAGACACGCCGGTGGTTTTCTCCCAGATTTAGGCGATCGGGGTGGAGAGGAGGGGAGACACGCCGGTGGTTTTCTCCCAGATTTAAGCGATCGGGGTGGAGAGGGGAGGAGACACGCCGGTGGTTTTCTCCCAGATTTAAGCGATCGGGGTGGAGAGGAGGGGAGACACGCCGGTGGTTTTCTCCCAGATTTAGGCGATCGGGGTGGAGAGGAGGGGAGACACGCCGGTGGTTTTCTCCCAGATTTAGGCGATCGGGGTGGAGAGGAGGGGAGACACGCCGGTGGTTTTCTCCCAGATTTAAGCGATCGGGGTGGAGAGGAGGGGAGACACGCCGGTGGTTTTCTCCCAGATTTAAGCGATCGGGGTGGAGAGGGGAGGAGACACGCCGGTGGTTTTCTCCCAGATTTAGGCGATCGGGGTGGAGAGGAGGGGAGACACGCCGGTGGTTTTCTCCCAGATTTAGGCGATCGGGGTGGAGAGGAGGGGAGACACGCCGGTGGTTTTCTCCCAGATTTAAGCGATCGGGGTGGAGAGGGGAGGAGACACGCCGGTGGTTTTCTCCCAGATTTAAGCGATCGGGGTGGAGAGGGGAAGAGACACGCCGGTGGTTTTCTCCCAGATTTAGGCGATCGGGGTGGAGAGGAGGGGAGACACGCCGGTGGTTTTCTCCCAGATTTAGGCGATCGGGGTGGAGAGGAGGGGAGACACGCCGGTGGTTTTCTCCCAGATTTAGGCGATCGGGGTGGAGAGGAGGGGAGACACGCCGGTGGTTTTCTCCCAGATTTAGGCGATCGGGGTGGAGAGGAGGGGAGACACGCCGGTGGTTTTCTCCCAGATTTAAGCGATCGGGGTGGAGAGGGGAGGAGACACGCCGGTGGTTTTCTCCCAGATTTAAGCGATCGGGGTGGAGAGGGGAAGAGACACGCCGGTGGTTTTCTCCCAGATTTAAGCGATCGGGGTGGAGAGGGGAGGAGACACGCCGGTGGTTTTCTCCCAGATTTAGGCGATCGGGGTGGAGAGGAGGGGGGAAGGGGAGAGGCGGGAGACACGCCGGTGGTTTTCTCCCAGATTTAGGCGATCGGGGTGGAGAGGAGGGGGGAGGAGAGGCGGGAGACACGCCGGTGGTTTTCTCCCAGATTTAAGCGATCGGGGTGGAGAGGGGAGGAGACACGCCGGTGGTTTTCTCCCAGATTTAAGCGATCGGGGTGGAGAGGGGAAGAGACACGCCGGTGGTTTTCTCCCAGATTTAAGCGATCGGGGTGGAGAGGAGGGGAGACACGCCGGTGGTTTTCTCCCAGATTTAGGCGATCGGGGTGGAGAGGAGGGGGGAAGGGGAGAGGCGGGAGACACGCCGGTGGTTTTCTCCCAGATTTAGGCGATCGGGGTGGAGAGGAGGGGGGAGGAGAGGCGGGAGACACGCCGGTGGTTTTCTCCCAGATTTAGGCGATCGGGGTGGAGAGGAGGGGGGAGGAGAGGCGGGAGACACGCCGGTGGTTTTCTCCCAGATTTAAGCGATCGGGGTGGAGAGGGGAGGAGACACGCCGGTGGTTTTCTCCCAGATTTAAGCGATCGGGGTGGAGAGGGGAAGAGACACGCCGGTGGTTTTCTCCCAGATTTAAGCGATCGGGGTGGAGAGGAGGGGAGACACGCCGGTGGTTTTCTCCCAGATTTAGGCGATCGGGGTGGAGAGGAGGGGGGAAGGGGAGAGGCGGGAGACACGCCGGTGGTTTTCTCCCAGATTTAGGCGATCGGGGTGGAGAGGAGGGGGGAGGAGAGGCGGGAGACACGCCGGTGGTTTTCTCCCAGATTTAAGCGATCGGGGTGGAGAGGGGAGGAGACACGCCGGTGGTTTTCTCCCAGATTTAGGCGATCGGGGTGGAGAGGAGGGGAGACACGCCGGTGGTTTTCTTCCAGATTTAAGCGATCGGGGTGGAGAGGGGAGGAGACACGCCGGTGGTTTTCTCCCAGATTTAAGCGATCGGGGTGGAGAGGGGAGGAGACACGCCGGTGGTTTTCTCCCAGATTTAGGCGATCTGGGTGGAGAGGAGGGGAGACACGCCGGTGGTTTTCTTCCAGATTTAAGCGATCGGGGTGGAGAGGGGAGGAGACACGCCGGTGGTTTTCTCCCAGATTTAGGCGATCGGGGTGGAGAGGAGGAGGGGAAGGGGAGAGGCGGGAGACACGCCGGTGGTTTTCTCCCAGATTTAGGCGATCGGGGTGGAGAGGAGGGGGGAGGAGAGGCGGGAGACACGCCGGTGGTTTTCTCCCAGATTTAAGCGATCGGGCTGGAGAGGGGAGGAGACACGCCGGTGGTTTTCTCCCAGATTTAGGCGATCGGGGTGGAGAGGAGGGGAGACACGCCGGTGGTTTTCTTCCAGATTTAAGCGATCGGGGTGGAGAGGGGAGGAGACACGCCGGTGGTTTTCTCCCATATTTAACCGATCGGGATGGAGGGGGAAGGGGGGGGGTGGGAGACACGCGGGTACTATGGCCGAAGGAGTGCCCCACATCAGGTGGAAAGTTTCAATGAGGAGGCCAGCATCGATCGATATTATCGATCGCCTGACCGGCAGTTTTCTCCCAGTTTTAACCGATCGGGTGGTGGGGGCGGGAGACATGCGGGTACTTACTATGGCCGGGAGAGTGCTCCACATTAGGTGGAAAGTTTCAATGGGGACGCCAGTATTGATCGATGTTATCGATCGTTTCACCGGTGGTTTTTCCCGATTTAACCGATGGGTGGGGGGGGGGGTGGGATACACTTGAGTATTGGGTAAAGTTTCAATGGGGATGCCAGTATCGATCGATGTTATCGATCGCCTGACCGGTGGTTTTCTCCCAGATTTAACAGATGAGGGTTGGAGGTGGGGGGGGGGGGGGGGGAGAGGGTTGGCAAACAGTCTTGGGACGAAAGCACTGATTAAAGCAAATAGATTACGTTTCTGAACGGACTGAAGATAGTGCCGACGTTGAAGAGATGTTGAGGATGGGGGAGGGAGCTGGACGGCTTCATGTCGAAGAACTACTCACTGATCTTAGAGAAGGTAGACCAAGGTTCGAAATTACTAGGGTTTTCAAACACCTCCTTTTTACTGCTAGGGTGTCGAGAGGGTTGCACAAGTAGAGCAGCTGCTTGAGTAGAGTGATCTTGGCTTAGTGACTCTCTAAGGTCGCGCGAAGCGCGCAAGTGCGAGACACGCCGACAGGCGTGTCGGAGCACTTGTATCTATATAATGACGCTTGTTGCATTTCTTTAGAAGTTGAAATGAACTGCCCCCCCCCCTCTAGAATTGCACCGAAATATGAACAGTAATAAAGTTTAATGCGAATACGAAAAATAAGAAACCACATAAACAAATAATAACATTGGGAGGCTGTCTACGAAATAAATAATTAAAGGCTTGGTTGGGCCGGGCGGCGAATAAACCGATAATCATGGGCGGTGCCACGTGAGACCAACCCTCCTGCCGTTTGCTCCATCTGCGCCGAAGCTGCGCAAGGAAGAGATCGTCCGACTGCTGGTTCGAGACTCCAAGCAGCGCCTCAGCACGTGCTCGAGGAACAGGTCAGATTAGCAGACAGACCCTGAGCGACGATGGCGTCACCGCACTCTGCAGTTGAAGTCGTTTCCGGACGATTGAACTGGGGCCACCGACGCACCGATGATGACAGCATTCACAACACAGCATGACAGGCTTGGAGTGGAGCAAATGGTTCCTCTGACATCCTCGTCGGCGAGCCACAGGTTTTTTGCCGATAGCGTGGCCATAGCTTATCAATCTCAGTCTGTAATTTTCCTCCCACGAGTTGGAGCTCATTCATCTTAATTTACAACAATTTCTCTGACCAGCGTGAGCAGCCATAAGCAATGTTCTGGAACTCAAATATAGCTTGTATTCGGTTAAGTCAGCCCTTCTTGATTTTCGCTAGTTGTGACATCAGCATAAGACCAAAGCGTTTATTACTATACTGTCGGAACGACGGTTTACGCACCTCTACACCGCGCTTCAAATGATTCCGCCTTTTATAAGGTTTGTATTGCACGTGAGCGCCTGAAGCGCAGTCGAAGGAGGCGCCGACGGTTACGTGCATACCAGGTTCCTGTTTCGGATTTCACGCCTAGGCCAACCAAGCTTTCCATCCCTCGGAGACCTGCTAACTGATACCAAACTCGTTCGAGAAGGATAAAACACTGACTTGTCCATTGGATAGACCCCGCAAGTTATTGTGTAGGATATACCGCATCCAATTTGCTTCCAAGATACCTCGTAGAAGCAGAAAGCGCTAATTAGTCTCAAAAATTATTGATTAACACCATTCTTTATCCCTTTTTCCTTTTGTTTTGCCTATATCATGATATGCGGTGGCCAACAGATAAACAACACTCTCGAACGAGGAGCGGAAGTAGGGATGTGGAGAGAAATTTTTGGGAAAAACGGAATGCGGAAAGGAAGAGCTCAAAGATAGGCGGAAATCGGAACACGAAATATGAAAACGGAAAGGATACAAAACTCATCACCCACAACCACACGGCTGATCTCTTTCTTCCGATTTTGTTTAAGCTCCAGAGATGAAAGGTCGGAGCGAAACAGTCAATGAGCGATGAATCACCTTTTCCTTCCGTTTTCTGGCCGAAGTTAGCGCTCAAGCAGGCGCGGAATGGAGCAAAATCACCAAAACGGCCGTAAACCAGAATTCGGAGCACGGAAACGGAAATTCCGCTTGCGCGGGCCGGGATTTACGGACGAGTTGATGAAGGGGCGGAGTCGAGTTTCTATTCTAGAGCACCGAGTGGCCGGAAAAATCTGTTTTGTGTCTCTAAAGCTTCGTAAGGCAGCCCCGTCTTCCAAATTCCGCACATCCTTGGGTGGAAGGCTTTGTTGGCCTAGCTAGGGAACACGAACCAAGAATCTCGATTTGGGGAGCTGATCACAGCCGACGCCGCGCTAACACAGCACTAAGTGGGACGGATATGGCTAATCACTACCTTTTTATCCTATCTTTAAGACCCATGTACAGATATAATTTAGGTGTTTCTTGCAGTAGGTCGTCAAGCAAAGAGAACATTTGGCAAAAAGGCAATAATGGTCTGATGTGAAAAATCGGAGAGTATGTACTGAGTTACTGAAGGGTCGAATGGCTGGTGGAGAATGTAGGCACCGTTGATAGATATTGACCGAAGTTGGAACGATGTCCAATGGTCTCGGATGACGCCCAGGAGTGGGAATAAATAGATATCCGGAGAGGAGATGAATAGATAGTGGACGACGAGTGGACGCCGCGCGAAAGTGTCGTCGGGGGGGGGGGGGGGTGAGTTGGCGAGTGAACTGTTCGCCGACCCAAATCGTCGCGCGAGACAACAAATCTCCGCCCGAATAATTCAATTCCAATTCCAGCCGAACGAAAGCGAGCGCGGCTCGCTCGGGAACAGCCGCGCCACCGACTACAGGCGGCTACGGTGCCTTCAATTGTTGGGCCATCTGTGAGGGACAAACTCTACGCAGGCGCTTTTGTGAGTGTCGAAAGAGGTGTCGATTCTTGTGTTACCCGAGTCCAGGTTTACCTGGTTCCGGTTCTGTCCAAGCCAATCAAGCCTTGCATCCACATGAGCATGAGGTGTAGCTTAACCGACACCAGACGTGTTCGAGAAGAATATACCAAATTCACGTCGAATTGGACACTTTTCACGTCAAATTATACACTCTTCTAGGCTAGCCTAAGACTTTTCCAACCAAAGCAAAGTCTTCCAAATCAAAATGAGCTTCTACTACATTAAACTAGAAACTCTTCCAAAATGATATAATAAATTTTTGTTTAAGAAAATTTTTAGTATAACTTTTTTCGAAGTTGAAATTCACTTCACAATAAGAGAACACATAATTTGAAATTCAATAAAAATTTTATTTTTTAAGGGAGAACAATGACTTAAGGCTTGCTTTAGAAAGCAAGCAAACGACCATTTTATCCTGAAAACAGATATTGCGCCATGCACCCGTCCGAAGCTTCACGATTTTTATTCGATTGGTAGCAAAATTTCTGTTTGCATGCAGCTTTACACCTGCAAACGGTGCAACACAAAAAATTGTAAAAAAGTATACATATCCTAAGTTTCTTACTGCATGTAAGCAGTATTCACACTATCAATTAAGTAAACGTTGCGTTGAACTTTTTGAGTGCATGGCGCGTTCCAGTCTTTTGATACACAACATGAATGCTGCCTTGCTGCTCTTTAAAATAAAATTTGTATTTGAATAAAATAAAATAAAATTTAAATTATTATTTTCCCTCAGAAAGTAAAAATTTTATAGAATTATTTCACTCATTAGGCAGCTAAAGTAGAAAAAATTTCATTCCAAGTTATTCCAAGTTTTTCTTGGACAAAAAATTATTCTAACCATCTTGAAAAGTCTTTAGTTTACCCTGTAAAAAGCCAGTTTCGATTTGGAAGACGTTCGATTTGATTTCAAAGTTCGTAAGCCTGTTTAGAAGAGTGTCCAATTAGACGTGAAAAATGTTCAATTTGATCTGAAAAGTTCCAATTTTACACGAAAACTGTCCAATTTGATCTGAAAAGTGTCCAATTCAAAGTGAAAATCACAATCATGTTCAGAGGCTGGTCACCGCAATTGAGTTATAGTTTCGAGATTAAAGCCACAATCCTTCAGGATATCAAGGTCGTAAGAAAGTCTTGGGAAATTCGACATTCTCTTCTTCATTTAATTTATTAAGCATATATAAGGGCGCGTATAGCGCAGTCGGAGGAGGTGCCGGCTGTCTCGTACACCGCAGACCAGGTTCCTGGTTCACATTTCCCTCCCAGGCCAACCAATCCTGCCATCCGTTCGGGGTCGGTGAGTTGGTACCAGACATGGGAAGGTTAAAGCGCTGACTTGTTCACCGACTGGCTACCGCAAGTCATTGTATGGCCAAATACGCCTTCAAATCGCCTCCACGACATCTTGTGAAAGTGGAATGTGAAACCCAGTGAATGACTCCTTTGCATTCCACCAGACACTGAGCATTACCTTTTTTGGGTAAACTTCCGGTCCTGGAATTTCTGCTTCGACTGAGCTACTGGCGATTTCGCATGTGGTTAACACAGACTACCGACTTTTCGTCGCCAGGTCCTCGAGCCAATAAATGTTCCACCGTAAAGTCAAGAAGTTCATGCACACATCCTGGCGCACCTGTGGCTGGTGGCCGCCAAGTCCATGTGGTGTCCAAGCACCATATCTACATGTCTTCCCAAGGCCACGTAGGTTGAGCTATGGTGGTGTGACTGCACTCGAGTTCCTCTGCCAGTTCATGGGTGGATCGCCGGAAATCCTCCTGAACCAGCTCGAGAAGGCGCTCCTCAATCACTTTAGCTGGCCTTCCAGACCCTAGCTGGTCTTCGAAGCAAAAGTCTCCGTTCTTGAACTTCCGTAACCGTACTTCCGCTGTGTCGTAGGAGATGGTGGTGGAACCCACCGTTATGTTGTCCACCGCGACTCTTGCACTGCTTTACTTTTTGGACTCGTAAAGCAGAAGCTGTCGAACTTGCCGGAATACGACGACAATAGTGGTAAATCTAGGACATAGGTCAGCTTATATACCATTTTCACGTAGAATTGGATATTTTTCTCTTCAAATTTGACACTCTTCTAAGCTAGGTCAAGACCTCTGAAATTAAAATGAACTCTTCCAAATCAAAATGACCTTCAGGCAGGTTAAATTACAGACTCAATAAGATGGTTAGAAATTTTTTTCTTCAAGGAAAACTCAGAAAAACTTTTTTTGAAATTTTTTCTTTAGTTGAAAAATCCTACTATATATAAAGGAGTAATGTGTGTGTGTGTGTGTGTGTGTATGTGTGTGTGTGTGTGCGGCAGAGAGGCCGCTCTGACGGCTGGTGAGTGAAATAATTTTAGAAAATTTTTATTTTTAAGAAAAATAATAAATTAATGAATTAAATTTTGTACTAAAGAGCAGAAGTGCCGCAATCATGTTCTGCATCAAAAAGCTGGATCGCGCCATGTTCTCAAAAAGTTCAACGCAACGTTAGTTTGATTGATAGTATAAATACTACTTGTATGCAGCAAGAAAGGATATTTGTGTTTTTTTTTACAATTGTTTGTGTTGTACCGTTTGCAGGTGTAAAACCGCATGCAAACAGAAATTTTGCTTGGAATCGAATGAAATCGCGAAGTTTGGACGGGGCATGGCGCAATCTCTGCTTTAGCAGTATAGAATGGCCTCCTTCCAGGTCTTTGAAAGAAGCCCTTTAATTCACTATTTTTCCTCAAAAAATAAAGTCTTTATGAAATTTCAAACTAAGTGTTCTCTTATTGGGAAGTAAATTAAAACTTCAAATAAGGTTATACTAGAATTTTCCTTGGACAAAAAAAATATTCTAACATTTTTAGAGAGTCTCTAGGTTAATGTATTATGGAAGAATTTCATTCCGCTTTGATATGAAAAGTCTTAGGTTAGCCTAGAATGGTGTCCAATTTGACGTGAAAAGTGTCCAATTTGGTTTGAAAAGCATCCAATTTTGTTCGAAAAGTGTCCAACTTGGTTTGAAAAATGTCCATTTTCGTTTGAAACGTGTCCAATTTTGTTTGAGAAGTGTCCAGTTCGACGTGAAAATGGCATATATGCGAAATTAGAGGGTTGAGAAGGTTCCAAAAACTTATCAAAATTTTGGTGGAACGCCAAAATGAGTGACGGGAAACTTTCCTTACAACCTAGTAGCCAATCGAAGTTCGCATGAAGACAATTGTGCGGTCAGCATATATTTAGTATACCACGCTTCTGCCTCATATTGCCCACATATCTGCATGTTATGAATAGATAAGTATACTGAAAGCTACTCAAGAAAAAATATTAGAAATATTAGAAAATTAGAATATTTAGAATATTAATTAGAATTAATTAGAATTTAGAATATTAGAAAATATTAGAAACATTAGAAAATAAAAAGGATAAAGGACGGCGTTACTCAATCCCTTCTGGGATGCGCCAGCGCATTCTACTTCTACGGGATGTCGTGGAGGCGACATGAATGCGTATTTGGCCATACAATGACTTGCGGTGGCCAGCCGATGAACAAGTCAGCGCTTTATCCTTCCCAGACAACTCTGGTACCAATTCACCGACCCCGGAGGGATGGAAGACTTGGTTGGCCTAGGCGGGAGATCCGAACCAGGAACCTGGTATCGGGTGCACGCGACAGTCGCATCTCCTCCGACTGCGCTACACGCGCCCAGCATTAGAAAATATAATTTTTTAAATAACCCAAGTTTAAGAGGTGGCGGTGCTTCATTCTCGAAAGAATGATAGCTCGGCTATGGGGAACCTCTTCTCCACAGGTTCATCCACCATCGCTACTTCTCGTACGGATTTGTATGCGGAACTTGAGAAAACTAGGATAGATCGCCAGCCAGCTATCGCACAGCTGCTCATGCAACGTTGAAGGGCATACAATAATGATGCTGTTCTGTGCTTGGACGTCGTTCCACCACAAGAACATCTTGCCGTTGTTATCAGTGTTTCCAACAGTGTCCTATTTGGGCTACCGAGCACACTAGTGCTATGGCCACCAGCTTACTACGATCGACGAAGTGGCTTCAAAGATTCTTCACGATGATATCGATCTAGCCGCTCCTTGCTGTACAAAATGTCCGAAGTCTAATGAAGGAGCTGAAGGAGTTGGAGCAAGAGGAGGACTTGTTCTTGTGTTGCGCTTTCGCTTTCCTTATGGTAAGATCACGGTGCGTATGTCTGTTCATAATTCCAGAGGTGTAGTTCAGCTTATTTTGTTACTCGTTATACTTTTTGAGTGTTAGAGTTTTACATGACAGTGCTATGAGAGTGCGCATGCGTTTCAATGCAAAATAAAGTTGTAAAGTTGAGCATTGATGTAATGCAGTTAGCAGTTAGTAAAAAGCATTAAACCCAAAATCAAAACGAGCTTCATGAATTCATAGACTTTAGAAGTCTAGTTTATCTGCTTTGATAAGCTGACCGTTGAAAAAAGTTGTTCTAACGTGAACATGTTTTGAAATTCGATGCTATTTTAAATCTTCAGTGTCCATAATTCACGCCGTAGTCCATAAAAATAGCAAAAACGGCTGGGAGCGACACTGGCTGGGTCTGACTTTAAGAAGAACACACATGGTAGGTACGCTTTGGCTCGCAGCTGCGCGGATGTCCAGCTCCGGTTCGTAAAAAAAATCGAAGAAAAAATCAGACCAAACACGGCTTATTCAAAGATCTTTCTGAGAGAGAAAATGCGCAACCGAGAACAGTGGCAGTGTCGCAAAAGCCGGCTGCTGACCGGTGCTTCTGCCGGCCGCCGGCAGCTCCATCCAGCGACTGTGTAAAGTCGCCACCACCGTGATGGGTCACTCCACCGACTCGATGAAACAACGCTCTCCACGCATCCACTTCTGTTGATCGGCTCTCTGGCAACCCCCCCCCCCCAGCCGACGAAGAGACCACGCGTGGCCCACCAGTGGGTCACTTATGTGTTTGTTTGCTTATTTATTTTTTTATACACCATTTTGACGTCAGTCGTTCGTCGCTCAAGCTAAATTGGACATCGGTCGAGTCAAATTGGACACTCTTCTACGTAAACTTCACACTTTTTGAGATGAAATTAATTATCTTCTAAATCAAAACGGATTTCTACAGCTTAAAATAAAGCTTAAAATAAAGACTAAAAACTGTTAGATCAATTTTTTTGTTTGAAGAAAAATTGACATGAATTTTTTATAGAATTTTTTTAGCAGACCATCATCTCAACAAGTGCACACTATTTGAAAATGTATAAAATTTTTATTTCAAGAAGAAATAACGATGTAAAAATCGCGCCATTCACGCGGCTAGATCGCCTTTTGACTGGTAGCAAAATTTCTGTTCGCAAGGAGTAACACACAATGCCAGCGAAATGACAGAAGCAAGTATAAGAACACGCACATCTTCACTGTTCTGCTTTAAATAAGCAACATCTACATTATCAATCAAATTAAAATCGCAATCGCTCTCGAACGGACTGCCGGTTCAGCAGTTCGAGACAAGCGTCCATCTTACTGGGGAAGGGTGTCGACCTCCTATGGAACTTCAAGTTGAGACCAGAATCATTAGAAAGAGCTCGGAATGCTGATAACAAATATAGATGGCAAAATTGCGAAATTAAATTCCTGAGCGAGTTATGGCCTGCCGAATTCGGATGGCTTCACCACAGGCTGGCCGTGCGACACACCTGGCGTGAGAGTGGTGAGTCGTCAGGGCTCCGTAAGAAGGGCGCACCAGCTGTGGCGGTGGCGCAGGGGTAGTGCTCCCGCTCGTCAGGTGCGACGTCGCTGGTTCAGTTGCAGTTGATGCCGGTTTTTTTTTGCAAATCATAATTTTTCTTCGAAATGACTTTTTGTTCTGAATTATAACACGTGTTTGATTGAATAGTCGGGAAAACTAGCGTACGCGTTTGCAAGAATGCTTGAAAACAAAAAACTGCTATGGTAACATTTTTGTTTACTATTTTGCACAAATAGAGACCAAATCACATAATGAATAAACAGAGGTGTTTCTAACAACCTTGGCATTCATGGAACAAAGCAAAAAAAAATGCGTGAAGCAAAAAGGTAAGCAGAATGTATGATGAGGAACAACAAAATGTCGTTGATCTCCTGCTTTTATATAATACTTCACTCACTATGCCGTTTTCACCAGCAAAGGTGGTGTCCATTTTCTCGCTGAATTTGGTGTGACGGGCGACAATGATGCACCAACTCGTGAGGATAAGAAGATCGCTAGAAGGATCGCAGATATTCTACGTGACGGTGCTGCAGCTCACTCTGACAACCGCTGGCTAATCGCTCACAGGAAAAGAGGGTGATCGCGCAGTGACAAGCGCGCTACAGCTGAAGGTGGGCGTGTCCCTCCCTTCACAATGCAATTTTGCGAGGGTTTCGGCGGGGTTTAAGCGGAAAAGATTTTTGAATACCTCGCAGTCCCCTGGTTGCAGCGCTTTGGTCCAGGTTTTGCTGTCCTTAAAATCCAAATCCCCCGAGATCCCCCGGTTCTAGAGCGCTAGAATAGTATTTGTGCACATCCGCAGCAGAATACCCCGATATCCTCTGTGATGTAGCCCACTACAATAGATTTTGTGTCCGTTCGCAGCTAAATCCCCTGATATCCCATGTATTGTAGACTTTATAGCGCTTTAACGTTTATTAGAGAATCATATCTTCAGTATCACACTAACAAGATCTCCCAAGATCATAGAAAAAAATCAACAAAAAATACCAAAAAACAGAATCAATGAGAATGAAAAGCGATTCTACAGCATAAAACACTCTAAGAGGAAAAAATGATAAAATGAGCAAGTGACATCTTCAGAGACAGAGGTAGGTGATGAGGCAATAGTTGAAGCACTTCAGTTAAGGCGAATTTGATGAAGATCAGAATCGCGAGCAGAGTAGAATGTGGGAAAATAATATACATTTATACATTTCAATCATTTCGTCCACCTAACGCTGGCTCGTTGTAGCAGTGAAACATAGCAAACTCCTACCAGGAAAGGTAAAGTTGAAGAGTTAGCAGTTTGAATAGTCAACTTGTTGAGAGCCGTCAGACCTTGGAGTCAGAATGTCGGTGAGAACAGTGTAAGAGAGAGCCGCAGCGTTAGGTGGGAAACTAGTGAGGTCCGCAAGTTAGTTCGAACGGTTAGTACTGGCCACTAAGTGATGGAGAGATATGAGAAATCCGTATCGAATAAAACACACGGAGATCGACCAGAGGTTCAAGCACCGAAATCATAGCACCAGTAAGAGCAGTACATAGAATACTACAGCTCGGAGCAGAGAATTGGGAAGATTTAAATTGTCGTTTTCCCAAAGTTCAAAAAAACATGGTTAAGAAAGATGTCACAATTGCAAAATACATGCATAACTCGGAGTGCAACTCTAAAACACCAGAAAATGAATGCAAGAAATAATTGGAGACCGGAACAAGGTGAAGTCGAAGAAACCGAGGCATTGGAGACCGGAACAAAGTGAAGTCGAAGAAAGCGAGGCAACGGAAAAGTGAATCGGAAGGACGTCAGGTATATAGTCGAACACACTGTGTTAGAGCCTTGACTGCGAAATTTCGAGAATTTCCCGTAACTTCGACTCATTGGGATAACCGAACACCCTTTTGCCATGAAATGCAGGCAGGAAGCCCAAATTTTATAGAAATTTGGCATCTTCTGCCACCAAAAGCGCCCAGAGACGAAACAAGCGGAGTTAGTAGTGCAGAATTAAAGACGCCACATACCATACCCCGCCAAATAAACCCCAAAGGCCCAAAAGCGAAAAATCCTAGCTAGATGGTAGAACAACATTTTCCATCTGTACCAAAAAAGGCCCGAAACGGAAAATTCGTAGCAAGATGGCAGAACAACGTTTTCCACGTGAACAAAAAAGGCCCGAAAGGAAAAGTTAAAGTGAATTTCCAAAGCTCTCAGACAGTGCGCTACAACAATGAAAAGTCGGAATGAAGTCCAGACTGGGGGAGACATATCGCACACCGAGCAGGTCGCATTTCGCGTTGTGTTGGTGTCGTCGTTGTCGCAGAATTGGAGCTCACAGCTCAAGACTCATGCAGCTCGAATCTCGTTGTTGATGCTGAGCCGCCTTCGTTTCTGAAATAAAACGCAATCAGTACGTTTTTACAGTATATAGAGAGGGAGAAAATTTTCACTCACCGGTCGAGGAATGAGTTTTCCGTCGCGCATCGCCCACTGCCGAATTTCAGCACTGCAAGTTTCTCGTTAGATAAAGAAGTGGCGAGAAGAATGTAAAGATGTGTCAACTTACAGCGCTCTCCCCAGACATTCGCGGAGCAGTGGGTACCAGCGGTCGCGGCATTCCTTCCTGTGCTTGAGCACCTTCTCTCGTTGTGCGTCATTGCTGCCCAGTCTCGTCCAGTAGCTATACATAATAATTACAGGGTAAGGCCCAGAATGCCGGAGTTTTTAACACCTATGCGGTGGGGTTGGCCTTAAGGTCGTCAACTCGCTTGAAGATGTCGCTGTGACCGAGATTTATTCCAATATTCCTTTATTTTTTCTTAGCGGACTAATAAAGTTTTATAAGCACCTATGAGCTTTCTAACCAGGTGTTCAGGGAGATCTTTTAGATCCGGTTTTTTGCCACTGTTCCCACTTTGACGACAGGCGTACTGTTTGATGGCGTCAGTTGGCGTGCAGGCCTACAAAAGACAATCGCAAGCCTAGTAGACATAGGAGAACACAGAGCTCCTGGAATTAGTGCCGAAAAAGTCGGTTGCCCTCACGGAATGTTTGCCTTCGCCCGATCACCGCATCTGCGCTACTTCTCCATGAATTGGTTGAGGTTCATCGCTTTAAATGTAATGTGTAAGAGCCATATTGGTTTGGGGCAGAAAATTGGCGTGGGCTTGCATTCCATGATCGCTCAACATTTCGTCAGATTGGCTGCGGAGATTCTTGTCCTGTCTGGCACTTCGGGCTTTTCTTTCGCTTGGGCCTTCTTCCTTATAGCGATGAGCTCCCTTCGCAAAGGCGGTAGGGATGCGAGAACGTGGTCGACCTTTAGTGTAGTAGGTGTTATAATGGAGAAGTTGGTGGAGAAAGCGAGATGAAAAATCACAGCGCCAGCCAGTCCGGAGATCATCTCTCCCTGACAACGGACGAGATGCGCGAGCTGCTGAACGACGGTGTTGGACGAGTTGCGCAACGAAGAGATTGCGCGCTGATAAGAAAGGAAACATCAAGTAACTCGATAAATCGTAGGAAATAGCTTTTCAAGCGAGTTTACTGTATTTCTCTCATCACGCTCTCGGTTATTATGGAAAGTCCTCCATCCCGGCAAGGAGAGCTCGCGTGGATCCATGACGGAAGGGGAAGTTCGCGTAATACACCAGCTTCTCCTCCTTCGCTAAATCATGTAGACATGCCTGAGCAATATGCGTGATGGTTGGCGCCTTATATGAACAGCTACCCACACAGATTCAAGCTAGACGACGAAGTGAACTGCAACTCTAGGCTTTCAGTCTCCGAATGGCGAACTCTGGCCAATGAGGGGGAGGCTTCACAGGTGTCCTTCTCCGGCGATGTTGACGGCGTTGTATCGGAAGGTAGCGGTGGGACGGGAGGAAGCCTGCCTTAGGAGCACCCGTCGCTAGTTTCCCCTAATCTACAAAGTGCCGAAGCTCCTACTTTTCCTTAGCGAGTATCTCGTGCGCTTCGCAGTCGGCTCCTTTAACATTCGCTCTTCCCTTAGTAAGTTGCTAGTGTTTACTATACGCTCCACAACACATGGCAATCGGTATAGTAAACGACATAAATGCAACATAAATAACATGACGCCCAAGCGCTTATGCCAGGAGACAAAACCAGAACCAGCACCGAACAAGTGTTTATACTGCAACGCGATAACCAAAACAGCACGCTAATCGATAAATAATTGAAAGCTGTCCAACTATGAAATGCAAGAGCAGGTTGCCGGGTTACAGGTGTACCGCTCCCAGTCATCTACATCGTCAAACGACTCTCCACTCTCCTAAATTTCCGCTAGTTGTCTTCTATCCATCGTATTAACCGGGCAGCTATTACTAACCATTTGGTTCTCTCTCACTGAGGTACACCCTTCATCGTCACCTCCTGTGGTTGCAGCCACATCCTGCGTTCCCATGATCTGCTCCAGTTCGACATCGTTAACGTACTTCAATGAGGGACAAAAGGCGCGAAAGAATTTTTCGCTCCTGAAACTTTCAACACTGTTACAATGTTTCCCTTTGCTTTGCCCTTTCACGCTTATGAAATCCTACCTATAGTCCCACTCATTCACGTCGATCCTCGTGCAGTGTTCTAGCTTATTTTCCTCATAGCTTTTCTCGATCCGATCCACCAGAATCCTGCTTGGAAGATTGTAAGTAAACTGCTGCAAGCAAACACTAGCAAACAGCTTTCCCAACTTGTTCCTCTTCACGTCGAGATGCTCCACGACCGGAAATCTTAACGCAAGAGGTTGCCACGGTTTCGACTTGTTGTACCGCAGACAGAGGTACTTCACCTTGCAGTTGATCTCAAGCACGTTGAAAATGTCGCAGTCAGTCAGCTCGCATCCTTCCAGCTTGAGGAGCTGAATACATATCATGCGGATCGCTGACTAATACGAACATCTTACAACGGCATCAAGAATCCCACCTTCAAGTTGTAATACACGAATATCTGTTTTAGCAGAGTCTTCGCATCATGCTTTCAACCGCTGAAGTCGATATCCATGGATCTATAGAGAGGGTCCTCCGCGGAGCTAAATAGCCTCAGTATCATCCCGACAGTGGTCTTGCGCTGCAGCACACTGCAGAAATATCCATTGAGAACTGCCGTTGCCCGTTGTGGAGAGATCACGAGGAGCCAAGCGACGAGCAAAAACCCATTCCGAACTTCTCCTCCTACTCATGAACACGCAAAAACCTCGGAAAGCCCTTCTCCAACTTCAAAACATCTTAAACAGCTCAGGAGGAGCACGAGCTCGCACAAAAACACTCCAAAACCCGCACACATGTTTCAAGATAACTTTCACATTTCATGCAGCGAGCATCGAAACAATGCAGAACCTACGAACAATCGGTAACATCGAAATACGGACACAAAACCAACACGAGCGTCTAGAAGAGCCAAATGAAGCTGCCTACGCAAAATACGCTAGGGGTGAGGGGGATCACTTTATACTCTTCACTCTACTGCGAAAGCAGTTTTCATTTCGAAGAAGAATCAAAAGGTTCTTCTTCGACGCCAAAGCTAAGAATTGAAACAAACAAAGATTAAATCATTTACAAGTTCTTCTTCCACTCATGAACCTTCAAAACCTCTTTAAGCTCACATGGAGGGCCAGCCCGAACAAAAGCCATTTTAAAAAACTCACACATCTTTCAAAACAACTTACACATTTTATAAAAACAGAAAGAAATAGAAAAAAACAATTGAACATCACTTTTGCTCATGAGCTGACAAAACCTCTGCGAAACCTCTTCCTACTTAAAACCTCTTCAACGGGTCACATGGAGGGCCAGCCCGAACAAAAGCCATTTTAAAAAACTCACACATCTTTCAAAACAACTTACACATTTTATAAAAACAGAAAGAAATAGAAAGAAACAATTGAACATCACTTTTGCTCATGAGCTGACAAAACCTCTGCGAAACCTCTTCCTACTTAAAACCTCTTCAACGGGTCACATGGAGAACCAGCCCGAACAAAAGTCATTTCAAAAACTCACACATCCTTCAAAACAAATTACACGTTTCATAAGAACGGGTAGAAAGAAATAATATATCATATTAAACTTCAATCCTGCTCATGAGCTGGCAAAAACATTCTCTCCTCGCTCCCACACGGTGCGGCATTGCTAATCTGAGGTTCCGCCGTATTTCTGCGTTCATCTTCTTCCGAGAGCACTTGGCTCCATCGGCATCCCAGAAGAGCAGTCTCTAGTGGCAAGGAGACAAATACTATACGCGGTTTTAATTTGCCACTTCTAAGGTGAATTTGCTGTTCTTTTGGTACGCGTTCGTTCGGTTTCCGCCAGTACAATCGATAACACGCCGTCTCTTGCTGGTGCCTCGTCTCTTGTAATGAACAAGAAGGGAAGATCAACTGAGCCCGAACAAGAGAGTGATCGCCTGCGAGTACTGTTGGAAAGCGGAAAAGTTCCAAGCTACGTGAAGATGGTTATCGAGCTTCTGATGGAGACCCGAGCCAAAGTCAAAGAGCTGACCAAGAGGAACGCGGAGCTGCTGGAGGAGGTCAAAAGTCTGAGGGAGAAGAACACGTTTTTAAAAGAAAAACTGAAGACGCAGCTTTCGGAAGAATCTGTTAGAGAGGATGCCAAGCCTGAGGATAGCGAACTCAGGCGATTTATAGTTTTATCCAACTTGGTTGAGTCGTCAGCGGCTAGCTCGTTAGCTAGAAATTGTCATGACTTTAACTGTGTTTATAGGATTCTTGATTTCTTAGGTGTTGAATGTAAGCATACAGCTGTTTATCGCATGGGGCGACCGCAGCAGAACAGGCCAAGGCTGGTAAAAGTTGTGCTCCCTGCCAGCCGATTCCAGGCTGATGCTGTTAGACGGGCACCCCGGCTGCGCTTCTTTCCGTTCCAAAGGGGCATTTATCTTCGCCCTTCACTTGGGAGGAGAGGGAGGGCGTACGGCGTGAACGTTTCAGCAATCGAAGGCTGGCATCTGTTGGCAGTGGGGGAGACGGTTTGCTGTCTCCTCACCTGCAGCAGTCACCACCTTCTCAGCCAAATGTCAGCAGTGGGATCGGCTCCTCACAGCTCGGCAGTTCTTTGGGAAACTAACGAGCTGTCGCAGGAGTTCACGTCCTAAGATTTTGTGCCTTCTCTCAAATATAAAGTCATGGGCGAAGAATTGCAATTTCTTTAGTCTTAGACTTTGTCAGTACAACTACGACGTAGTTCTTTTGACGGAAACATGGTTAACCTCACAAAACGAAATAAATTCTCTCTTAGGGATAGCCTGTTCTCAGTATACAGGGTTACGATGTGATCGAAAACATAAAAAAGGCGGAGGCCTACTTCTTCTTGGAAGAATTACTTGTCCTATAATTTAATTTTCCATGAATCAGCTAGGGATCGGTACGAACTGCTAGTTTGTGATGTTGGGTTTTATTCCGATTTATTTCGCATTATTAGAGTGTATCGAGCACCAAGCTGTGATGTGGCTGATTCGCTGCAGCTTGCAAAAGCCATCAGTGACTTCTGTTCCTGTTGCTTTCCAAGCATTGTTCTAGGTGATTTTAATCCTTCGGATTTATGCTCCACGAATTTATGCCGGGTATCAGCTGTCTTTCTTGATTTGTTCGAATCTCACGGATTTGAACAGTTAGTATCATCCCCAACTAGAGGTGATGCAACGCTGGACCTGGTCTTGTGTAAAAAGAAAGACTTTGTTGAGGGAGTGTGTGTTGGTCCACCCTTGGGGAGTAGCGACCATAGTACAGTGACCTTCCTGATATCCTTGGATGTAGACCGGCTAACGTTTGAATGGAGAAGGGATTTTAGTGAAGTAAATTACAACGACGTTCGAGATTACCTCGCCAACGTTGACTGGATAGGAAGTTTGTACAATCTACAAACCGTGAATGATGGGGGTTCGGCTAGGAAGGATACTCTATCCCAGCAAGCTGTATATTAAAAATATCCATGCCTATAAGGCAGCACCCACCATAGTCGGATAGCGCCCTCATTTCATCCTCCATCCGGGAGCGACTTATCAGCTATTCTTATAAGATCAGTTTGGCTTCTTTACCCAGCCTTGGTCTCCGTCTAGCTACATTCTTGGAACTGCAACTTGCTTCATGTCTAGAGAAGATCCACCCTGTTTTCTGTCATCATTGGCAACCTCGACTAGCCGTTAGGAGATCAATGTTAGGTGTTGTTAGTAGATGTTTGAAGAAGAAGAAGATGTAGACGTTGACATTTTACTCTTCTTGCCCATGAGCAAACCCATCTACGGCTAAAAGCAGCGACGTTCAAAGACGTCACCTCGAGCCTGGTCCCAAACAACCGCCCGTCAAAATCTGATCTTACCAAGTGGGAAAGTGTGTAACTAGTGGTATTGATAGCGATATGTCTTATCACTTATGTTCCCCTTTCTCCCCACCAGGGCATCATTTAGCCTTCGTCGTAAACTGTGACTGCACGATCGCTCTTCTGTTCATCCTGCTGTGAGTTCCAGGGCTTGCCAGCTTGTAGCGCATTGCTAGGGTGATGCGTACCCGAGTGGTGACGATAGCCTACGACGACTAGGATCTACGACGTCATAGAATGAGAGCGTTCAACACAGCGTATTCGAAGGTTTGAACACTCACAAACCGACAGCGGCTATTCTTCCTTCGCTGCGCGGCGAGCGGTCGCATCGCGGACACGTGGCAATTTCGAAAACGAGGTCAGCGCGGTCAGTCGATGTGAAGGACGGCCGATGGTCGGTCGGTGGTCGCTCACGGCTCCGCGGATTCTCCCTGAGCGATGAAAGCGGTTCCTACATGAGCAGTTTGGATGGCACACACCCTGGAGTCCCTTCCCTAGCCTGATTCTGCGAGAACCCTAGCTGCGCACTCCCCCTGAGCACGTACAGCTGTGAAGGAAAGATTTCGCTCTCTGTCGCGGAGATGCGTGAGAATATTGCGGCGGGTGCGTGCGTGCGATGGAAGAATAACCGCGGTCGTACAAACCACATTTCACTAGATGCACAGGATCTATCGTATTGGGATGGGGAGGGGTCAACATGTATTCAGTGGGTAATCGTCTTGGTAGGAAGGCACGTGCATATCCACTTAGGCGTTATTCGACTATGGCCGGTGCGGTATCTTGTAAGCTTGGATATTTTCAATATACAAATTGGAATTGAGCCCATTCGGGTGCAGTCCTAGTAAGGGGTCCACTTTATATACACATTTGAATAATAGTTCAAATAGAAACACATGCAACATAATGAACAACGATAGGAAGGCAATAGACTGTCGAGGGAGCCCAGGGGTTGGAGATGACTACGCCAAGAGGACGAGGGGAGAACGCACGTCCCGTTATATGGTGGACGCTTCCTTGGGATTGCACCAATATTCGTTAGATAGAAAACAGCTGGGCGATATGCGCGTTGAGGTGCACTTCCTCCTATTGGATTTCTTGTGGCGCCTCCATTGTCATCATGCTGCAAGTCTTAGGAAGTGCTAGGAAAAATAAGTAAAGGCCTCCGCACGCTTTGCGGCAGCGCGGTAGCGCTGTCCTTCGACATCCGTGAGCATAGCAGTCGGATACGGTGATGAGGAATTCTTCATTGTACACAAGCTGATGGGTTCATACGTGCAATGCAAGTTGCAACGAGGGTGGCCTGGGTCAAACTGTACGTTGGGCGCGAACTATTCGGGTAGAAACCCGTCCTACGCTTCGGAAATGCCACGTCACATCGTACGTGTACTTAAGTGCTGGTGGGTTGTCCCCTCGCATTTAGTCGCCCTATTTTTAACGGAGGCGGACATAACTTCAACGCCGCGCGAACCCCCTCGCATCGCGCATGGTGCGCGACGGAGTTCGACGAGTTATCGTGACCCGACTGCTTCCGACAGGGACGGCTAGTGACTACCGCTAGAGTGCAAAAGCTTGTGCCGGCGACTGGTGACCTCGTTTCTCGGGTAGAAGAAGGAAAGTAGTTGGGTGAGACACGTCTGATGTCTTCTGGTAGGGAATTCTATGCCCAGTTCTATGCGTACCTCACTCGTACTACTGCATTGTTAACCGGTAGCAAATTAGATTGCATAGAATCCTGACGATGTTGGCTAGGATCTGTGATGAAAATTCGAAGCAAGAACTGGGCCGGGACTATTATGTAGAAGGGTGCTTATGAAGCAGAGGGCCCGTGCCGCAGTGGGGTTGCTGGGAAACATGTTAACGCTGCACCGTGGTGCCGTGAGGTTGCTGCGTTAACTTGTTTCCCGGCAGACCCCGGCACCACGGGCCCTCTGCTTCACAAGTACCAGTAGAAGTTTCGAATTTTGCCAGTAAGTCCCAAAATTGTTAACAGATTTTCTTTGACAGTTAGTTTTGTCATCAAGCATTTGAAGTTTTCAGGGATTAGTGAGACGTGAGACATTTGCCAGGATTAGGAGACAGGTCAAGGGCTCTCTAATCCGTAGCTTTTCCCTTGATTCTAAATTTGTTCTACACTTGACCGTCACCTTTCTCCAACTCAATTGCCATAGCTTACATGTAGTGGGACAAGGACCCTATTTAGTAAACACTAAGAACCTTCGTATTTCTCCATTCTATACGCAAGGCAGAGGCATTTTACTGCTACCTTTTTCTTCTAAACGCCTCCTCTGAGGGAGATCTTCTCTTTCATTTCATTTGAGGCTTCCTATGGTGGCCCTAGGAGGGGGTTGAACCTGCAAGGGTAACTAAGGTGTTTGATGGAGTAATCACTGGTAAAATTTCGTGCTCACCGGCTAACCACGCGTCATCGAGCGCACGTCCACGTTTCAGCGCCGCGACGTCGCGCTTGAGTTACGTCCTGGAGCCATTTTTAACCGTATGGCAAGGACGCAGACGACGCTACCAACGGGAAACCTTGCCGCGTCGACCTAGCAGCAGATTCGCTGCAATTGTGCTAGAGCGGTGCCTCAAATTCCTCATCCGACAATAATTGGTCAAGGCTTCATTGCCGCAGCGAGAGGGTTATGTCTATTAGGGGGGGGGGGGGGGGCAAAAGTAATGAGACAAATTGAAAAAATTCTTTATCTCTTTATAACTCAACCAGACGTTCAACGGCCTAGCGGCCGCCAAACGTCTGGTTGGGGGCTTCGCCCCAAACCCTGAAACCCTGAAAAACTTCTTTACACAGACGCATACCATGCTGATTCGGTTTGCTCATGTCCGAAACCTTCTGCGATTGTGATACAGCTGTTTCATATAACTGCTCTCTTGAAATGAAGTTCCCAATAAAGTCATCACTGTTAGAAGATGGAAAGAATCACACAGATATCATCCATTGAGGAGATAACCTCTCTCCTATGTTTTGGAAAAATGTTTTCCTCAAAACTGTCAATAATAAGAGATACTAAACGGATAAGCGAACGCGCCTGCCTCTGTACGTCGTTGACACGTCTTGTAATCCCAAGCGGCCTTTGACCGACATCGGAGACACGTCTTCTGAACGCGGAAGCCCGTTGCCCCACAACACTGACACATTTTTGAATCCGGACGCCACCCCCCCCCCCCCCCCTCCCCACCCCACCTTACTGGTTCTCTCGAACAGGTCATCCTTTAGTGGTCCCCTCTTGCCCGCTTCAGCTGCTGGACCCCTTCTTTTTGATATTGGTAACCATCCTTAATTAACTCCTCCTTTCTTGCTCCCTTATTGGTAACCGTCTACTGAACACCATTATTGGTTTCCCCATTCCCTTGGTCCCGTCTACTGACCCCATTTTAGAGATCCCGTATTACTGGTTCCCCGTCTCCGTGTCACCTCCAGCCCCCCTCCCCCTTCCAGGTCACTTTCACGAATTTCAAGAATTTCACTTTTCAAGATATTCCCCCCCCCAAACTTGTCCTCCCACGCTCACGGCGTGACATCAGTGACATGCCTGAACCCGGACATCGTTTAATCGACATCGTTGACTCGTCTTCTAAAGCCGGACGTCTTTTGAAGGACATCGCTAACATGTCTTCTGTACCTACCCCCCCCCCCCCTTCCCCCTTTGCGCGACTTCGGCGACAGCTCTTCCGAACCCGTTCGCCTGTTGAACGACGTCGGTGACACCTTTTCTGAATTCGGACGCCTGTAGAACGACGTCGGTGACATGTCTTCTGATGGTGAGTACGAAAGCCCTTTGCGCGACATCGGTGACACGCCTTCTGACCCTCTTGACCTGACATGGGTGACACATGGTCTGAACCCGGACGCCTGTTACTCGACGTCTAGGATAGGAAAGGCCAGACGGATAGGCAGACGGACGGACAGACGGACGGACAACCGCTTACTCTTTTATATATAGTAGGATTACAACTCAACGATGCTGAGGAATGTGTATGCCATTAAGGGCAATGACTTTGCTGCCATCGCTCAGCCAACTTCCTCATCCCATCCTTCCAGAACTGCTTGGGCCTGGTGTTGATCAATTGCTCGATATGGTTGTCAAGGACTGCTGGGGTCCTTGTGTCCCTTCCGACCAAGAAGTCCTGTAGGCTCAAGAAGTAGTGGTAGTCGCATGGAGAGATATCCGGCGAATACGGTGGGTGAGGCATGTGAAGGTAGCCCAGCTGGACAAGTTTATTCGTGGTCACTTGTCCCGATGGGGTGCGGCGTTGTCGAAGAGGAGGACCTTCTTGACGCGCTGCGACTGAATAAGTTCGAGTCGCAGGTCCGTCTTTTCTATTTCGTTCACCATGACATTGGAGTCCATCGTCGTGCTTTTGGTAAACAGCTTCCAGTATACCGGTTCATGGGCGCAGACCCAAAAGCTCTGAAGGTGCTTCTCGCCATGAACATCTCGCCGAACCAAGGTCGGTAGCATGTTACCAGGCCTCACCCAGACTGGCTGCTTGGAAGGGTTAAGGTAGAAGACGTGCTTCTCATCTTGCGTGACTATTGATCCCAGGCTGCTCGGGGTTGGAACTTGGGCGAGATTTTTTTCGCGGCGACGACAAAGGTCGACTCGTCAATTGGGGTTGCGGCATGATGCAGAAGGGGGTTTTGGCATGCTTCTGGAAAGGGCGGAATTGGTAACTTCTCAGGTGGCCTTCAGTTCAGTAAGTACAAACGTACAAATACGAGAAGCACGAAATGGACTTCATGGACACGCCATGGAGAGTTACATTACTTTTGCCCCACCCTAATATGCTTTTGCCGATCAGCGATCTAGAATGGAAACGGAAGCCTCCTTCAAACTCTATAATCTGCGATTGTTTTTCATCCTCCGCGGTTTCTTTGTGCGCCTCCTGACAGGTTTCAAATGGGTTTAATGTGTTTCGCGGTAGAAACTCTTATTTGTCGCCTTGATGACGTAGGTATTTTCTTCGTTTTATTCCATTCAAAAATGTCTTTGTCTTTCTTAATCAACCTCGACCCTTCCTCGATGACCGAGATGGTGGTTCAGGTTACACCTGTGACATTGTCTAAGGAGACACTGTTTAACTCACTAGATTATAATGGCATACATTGTTTTAGTGGGGAAGAAGTGAGGTGATCTACAGCCATTCGAAGCGAAAGGGAAGCGCTTCAGAGATAACGATTGGGGGTCCGTATCTCGCTGGGGTGTTTCCTTTCAAGGTCAACTAACGGATATAGGTCTCGTTTTAACAGTTGACACATCTTTGTCTCTCGTGGATGAAAGAACACCGCGGCTAAACTGATGAGGTGCGTGATCTCAACGACCTTCCCGCTTGGCGAGTGCTGCTTCGCTACAAAGGTGTGCGGAAGCCTTCCAAGTCGACGTAACAACAGTGCACACCTTACTAAAGATATTAAAAGATATTAAAATAAATTTTTCTAGTTAATATAGCAATCTTCTTCACAACCAGTGTCATAAACAATTTCTAAGTCACATGCTTTCACAACTATAATTTAAGAATTTTATTGTATCATTTTGTTATATCGAAGTGCTAGTTATTGTAATCATAACATTGAGGTTTCCCTGCACGGCTTCTGATATGTCTCCATGTTCAAATGGTTGAAGATCGACATACTTATATATATATATATATATATATATATATATATATATAATTGGATCTCTTATCACAAACCAAGAACTATGCAGCATATCTCCTCAACGACTATGATTATCTCTTATCCAAGCCAAGAACTACATCAAGCTAACGAGGAAGGTCAAAGAGGTCACCGTGGAGTTTCTCAAAGCGACCTATACAGGGTAGTAGGGTGTTGTCTGGGAAGCACCACAGTGGTTTCCAAATTTTCTGCTGACCTCTGGGTAGGTCAAAAATGGCAAAAAACTGTAGCGCTTCAGTGCGGGCCGAGGCGCACATCTTGCGTTTTTGCCACCGTAAAGTGCTTTTCTGTTACGACTAGGTGTCATATTCGATTTCCAACCCTGATTTCAACCTTCTGTGACGCGATTTTACTCCAAAACACAAGTCACGCTAATGAATATGCAATAAACTGTTCAACAGTTGTGGTAACGTTCTATGAAACACGCGAAGCAAAGCAGCTTCTGACACTAGCAGCAACGGATAAATGCCAAGGAAGAGCAGCCGGAAGCTTCCTGGCAGGGCGTGTCGAAAAGCACTTCATCGAAGGCGTAGTCCACCAGTGTTGAGAAGTGCCCCGGATGCGTGTCCACATATCCAGCTGCCACCCACGCGCGCTACATGTAAGCATACGATACATGTGATAAATCCGCGGATTGAACCCACAGTGGATAACTTCTCCCACACTGGATAACGTCTGGGTTCACCTGAGAAGCTCAACAAGCTACGCCACGTGGTCCACACAAGCTACACGTGTTGAAATGGCCTACAACCCGGAGTTCCTTCACATTTCAAAACGGGATCCTAGTCGAGAGGGGAGAATGACAGTTACGGCCAGCATATCACGACGTGTAATCTTATTCCATGAGTACCACGTTTTTTACCGTCGTTTGGCAGTACATGCAGCTTTGGGAGAAACTTAAGGGAGAAGATGAAGGTGCAAAACACCGCATGCCCCCATCCTCTACGACTAGGACAAATCCTCACAATGCTGTATTCACGTTGATTAGTGTGCATAACACAATTTTGCTGCCGAGTGCAATCCCAAAGAGGGGATCCAAGGTGACGTCATTCTATCTCTCGTCCTATTGGCGTATCCACCCCCAACCTCCTAAGCTTCCTCAGGAGTCTAGTGGCTGTCTCACGTGGTAAATTATGCTACATGTGTTCCCATTTCCACTTTCTTTAAATGTGTGTATAAGGTGGACTCCCCTCCTTGGGATTACACCTGCTGCCGCTACCACCTCTCCCCTCAATGGTATAGATCCATTGATGAAAGTGCGGTGAAAGTGTGACAATGCGGCTTGGGAGGGGGTTTTTCAGGACTAGGCAAGGGAAAGAACTCCGCGATGCGGACTACCTAGCTCGTGCCAAAACTACTCACTTCGCTCAATCAGGAAGTGTACAGTTGGGTTTTGGATCAGGAAAGGGAAGGAACTTCGGGATGTGATCCATCTAAGGTACACGGTATACCCCTGCGGGAGCGCTGGGACTCCTCATCTGCCCACTCGTCGTGGCCCGCCACGCCTGCTGTCTGTGGATCGCCGCCGACGGAGATGAGAGGGGCGGTATACTGCCCGCTCGTGGAGCGAAAGCCTTCCACAGAGCAGTGCACCGTAGAAGGTTGTCGGCCCGCAGAATGCCGCGTCAAAAACACGCTCCAATGGGACGCCTGCCGCCCCTGGTTGACGACGACTGTTCCTGTCCGCTAACATGCCGCGGACACACTGAGCATTCCATATGCCTAGGCGTCTCTCCGTTTAGTTCCGTGCAGTGGGGTGCGGGAAGGTTTACCCAATTTTAGCCGCGACGGATCGACGACAACGCGTACGAATCGATAGCTCCGCGCGTGTGGGTTCCGCAACGGTTAGCATGGATAACTATCAAATCCGGCAAGAAAAAATGTCGGAACAAGTACGAGGGAAAAATAATTACCTACTCGACAACAGAACCTCTAAAGGCAGCAAGCAACTTCAGCAGTGCATTCCTCCTGGGAAAGAAGCAACATGATTGTAGAAAACTTAAATTCGACGCTTAGAAGTTGATGACGAGAGAGCAATGAAACGAATAATAGAAGTGGCACAGAAGTACGCGTTAATAACTATCTGCCTCTCAAAAGAAAGGTAATGTGAAGTAAAAAAGAAGTGTGGGTAAACCTTTCCGCATAGCCGACACATAGCTGGCAACGTCGCGCACACGGCCCTTTGCGCTATGAAATGAATGAACGTGCCACCTTGCCGTCCAGGTGCAGGATCCGCTGTTGCTTATCCCGGGCTTCATCTGCTGTGACGCCGGGTTAGGCGAGATCTCTCTTAATAACGTCCCTCCTTTGCGTTTCATTGGAGCTCCTAGGGCCAACCATAAGGCCTATGGTATTCACCGCCGCGAGTGTCCGCGGCACGTCCGCGGACGTTCGTCGTTGACCCGTGGCGGTTAGCGCCGCATTGGAGCGCGTTTTTGTCGTCGGACTCCTCGAAACGACAGCCTTCTGCGGTGCAGTGCGGAGGGGTTCAGAAAGCTAGTAGAGCATGACGGCGCGCAACGATTGCCCAGGTGAGGGATTCCGGCACGCTTCCCGGCCATCCGCGGACTGTCCCGCGGGGTATACCATAGGTCTATGGAGTGTTTCTCTGGTCTTTTGAGGATGTGTCCGTACCACCTCAGGCGCTGCTTCCTCGCGTTCAGCAGGATTTCGGCTATCTTGATATCCTTGTTTCGTTCCCGGTCTCGCCGCTTATATCCATAGTATGACATTCTTATTTCTTTAGCGTGCAGTTGCCCCTCCTGCGGATTATGAGGGCCCAGCACTCACTGCTGCAGGTTTCTATAGGGCTTGCCTTTAGGTGTCCTGGAGCATCTTCGGTCACAGAGGATACCTGTGGACTCTCTCCACTCGATACAGCCTGCATTTATCCGCCCCTCCGATGTAGCGGAATTCTTCCACCTTTTCGATCACACCCCCTTGGTAGTCTAAAATTGGTCGAGTGGACTTCTCAGAGCTAATAAACGTATTTTTCCCATTCTGCCGCAGACCTTTGTCTGTGAGGGCTCCCTGACACAACGACACATTCTCATTTAGTTTCTCCTTGCTGTCGACTACTATGGCGATGACGTCCGGAGGATGGTTCTGAGAGGATCTTCTTCAAGGAAGCGTCAGTACGAGGGAGAACGGACTCAGAGCCAACCGTTGATGTACCCCCCACTGTAATATCCATAGCCTTTGTCATACCGTGTGGAGTTCGTACCGCCGCTTTCGAGCCCTCGTACATGTTTTTCATGACCGAGATCAGACGTTCCGGGACACCCCTGCCTCGAAGGGATTCCCAGAGCACGGTTACGAGGTAGCCTGTCGTAGGACATCTCCAAATCAAGGAATGCCAGGTAAGCAGGGCTTTATTTTCTCCCGATATTTCTCCATTTCCCGACGCAACAAAGATGGTGGCTGTGTTGGAACCCTCAAGCATGAAGCCCCACTGCTCCAAGGGACCATCTCTATTAGCCTGGGGTTATCCACTCGTTAACCCCCCATCGGTTATCCTCGGGTAATTCGGCATCCCATATTTTGACGCTCTTGTAGAATCGTGTCAGCCAATTGACTTTACATTCCTCAAGCGCTTTTCTAGCCTCTATATTTCTGGCTGCCTTTGATAAGTCTTGGTACATACCGCAACTGCGATAGATACCTGGATCGAAACGCCACTACATTGCCTTTTCTGCTCCGGAAGAAAATAAGTGGCTCACTCTTTGCCGTTTTACTGCAGTGTTACATGCCTAACCGCACAGCTATTCCGTTACTTTCGAAAAACCAGCGCATTGTTTTTCAGTGAAAAGAGTGAATAGCAAAAGCCGCTAAAATGAAGAGTACTTTCGTAGTGATGATTTGCGCTCTTCTGCGCATGGTTTCAGGTCGGTGTTCGTTGACTATTTTCCATTCTTCATTGTCCGCTACTGCTGCGTTGCGTTAAAATTCTGCTCCTTTTCTACAGGTGAATACTTCGATGATTATTGTGCTAAACCAATTGGGAGCATACATCCAGGAGAGAACCAGGTTAGTACTAGAGGTAAAAATGTAAAAAAGAAAACAACACTAACAATAGGCTAGGAAACGCCTACGAAATTAATCCTTGCACACGACTGCAGTCAGAGTATGGCCAGATTAGAGCTGGCGAGGTAAAATAAGTTGTCTTTTCTTCAGTAAAGAGGTAGGTGCAATCACAGTTGGTGGTGGCCGCTCTTAAACGATTTCCCGAAATAACGAAACACAATAAATGGGCAACATAAAATGAAAATAGGTTAAGACTCCACCAATCCACGTTTTGAACGCAAGCACGACAACGTATATCATGTCCTTATCATGTACAAACGCCCCGACCTAGCTCAGCAATGTTATACATTCTCATGTTTTTCTCATCATTTTGATTTCGTTAGTGCAGTTGTTTTCTAAAGCGGCTTGACACTGCCGTTGCTGCTGTTGCGCAACCGATGCCGTAATGATGAAGGGTACCGTAGAGACACAGATCAGCAACAACAGCAACGAGGGGCTTTCACACTGCCGTTGCCGCAACCCCGCATCAGCAACACTGGCATCGGTTACGCAACAGTTGCTCGGGCTCAGCAACAAGGAATGATCGCCATCATTTCTTGTTGCTGATGCTCGTCAACCGAGGCATATCACAGGTCTTATCTCATTATCTTATCTCACGCGTTGCAGCTGCAGCAAGCATCGAAATCCACCCCTTTATCGTTGCTCGTCGCTGTAACAGCAGCAACGGCAGCCTGAAAGCTGCTTAAGAAATTAGTGAGTTCAATACATTTCAATACAAACCAAATTCAGTTCTTACGAACTCGTTTAAAAGTGGCTACCATCAACCAGGATTGCACCAAAAAGACGGAAAGTATCACAGATCTTACAAAGCGCGTTGTTTTTCTACATGGTTGAGTGTATAGAGCTATAAAACCTTTGTACAAACTGCCCGGGTCACAATTTTACTCAAAGATGATTCCAAAGGAATCATATCACTGTTTTCTACCATAACAAAAAAAGCAAATTGTAAATGGAAATGCACAAACCAAAATACTCTGTAGCAATTCGTAGCATAGATAGATACAAAATTATGGCTCAAGAACTGAGAAGCAATCCACCGTTAACTAGTAAGCATCTCAGGGAAATATGTACATATAAGAGAAAAGAGTAGAAACAATTTGTACACTTGGAAATTGATGTACAATGCCACCCCTAATTCGTGTACAATCGAGCATTGCGACATATTTTCCCTTCTCAAACAATCGCAACTCAATAACTCTGTCCATGTTGACCGCAGAAGACCGAATGATTCCTCTCATCATTCCGAATCACAAAGTCAGAACCATTTACAGTATACTTACGTTTTGACTAGCTATGAAGCTTTTTCGTTCGAGGGTCCGTTAATTGTTTTACGACCCTTCCAAACGCCATTGGCCTTTCCCTGGGACGTTTTGTTGAAAGAGTTTAAAAACGTTCAAATTAGCCCACTTTTTCATTAGACCTGTCATCAGCGCGCTGCTGTCACCATTTCGTTCGTGAACTGAATGGCTCAAAAGCGTTCCTTTTTTATTCCGACACACCTATTACGTCATTATTTCCTGACTGACAATCAATCATATACGCAGGATGTTTTATTGATCATAAAAAAAGTGTTTTATAAGCTGCGCTCAAGGCGCCTTCAAAAATTGAAAACATTATCGAGTTTTTTGAAAGCAAGTTCACAACTCTCCGCTTTCTCTGGAGGTTGCCTATGTTTGATAATGAATAGCTTCCCGTTATGCGCATGCGAGGAGCCCAATTTGTGTAGCAAGTATCAGAGATTTTTTCCCACTTCAGCAGACGGAGAAGACGCAGAGAGATAACGGCTTATAAATCCGTAGCTTCGATTGCAGGCGACAGCCCATGTGACAGACCGGCCTACGAAGACCCATGTCACATCACATGGTGAATGATAAGTCATGTTTTTCGAGATTGTGCTACGGCGTCCGGTGGAGCCGACGCGCACTCGTAGAGCCCGGCGAGTGTGGAGAGTATGCGAGGGTCCCTGATGCGAGGACGGCATCGGGGGCAACTGAGCTAGTCCGAAGGTCCCGTAACGTAGGGACCCGCGTAGCAACGATGAATGTGGGTACGTTGACGGGCCGCTCGTGCGAGTCGGTTGAAGCACTGGAGCGTAGAAGAGTTGATTTCTGTGCGGTGCAGGAGACGAGGTGGTCCTGCAGCAAATCAAGGGACATAGGACGAGATTTTAAGTCTGTTCTATGTGGAGGTCCTAGGACCACAAGTGTTATAATAATCGTCTTCGAACGATTTCGTGACTCGATTGTAAGTGTCGAACGCTATGACGATCGGATGATGAAGATCGTTGTCGCTGCGGAGGAGCGGCTCTATCACTTCTTCTCTATGCTCCGCAGAATGGCTGCTCCGATCAAGTCAAGGAAGAGTTTTGGAGCCTGCTTGATGAGAAGACAGCAGAGGTACCGTCAAAAGATGTCATCATAGTCGCTGGTGACCTTAACGGGCACGTCGGCGCGACGAAAGACGGGTATAGCTGTCATGGTGGTTTCGGATACGGGTCTCGTAACGCCGATGGTGAGCGCATTTTTGAGTATGCGGAATCGCATAATCTCACCATTGTGAACACCGTTTTCCGAAAACGCGACTCCCACCTCATCTCGTGCTACAGTGGGAGCTTCAAGTCTCAAATAAACTTTGTCCTTGTCAAAGATCGCGACCGAAACACTGTCGAAGATCGTGCCGTATGAGACGGTCGCCCCACAGCATCGCCAGCTGGTCTGTACTTTTAAGATCACCCCTCCGAGGTTGAAGCAGGTCGAGTGTTGCGGTGCAGCTAGAATCAAGTGGTGGCGAATGAAAGAGAAAGAAGCAGCTGTGATTTCTCGCGTGCGGTTACCGACAGTTAGACTGTCGATGAAACTTGGAAGGAAGCGACCGACACGATACGTCAAGCTGCACGGTCGGAACTCGGCACTACGAAGCCTGGACGATGGAGGTCGACAAGCAGGCATGGACGATGGAAGGACTTTGGCTTTCACGTCATCTGTGGACAGATGACGTGAAAGCCAAAGTTTGAGAGAAGAAGACGCTCTATCACGTGTTTCTCGGCGAAAAGACTGCCGATAACTGGCGGAAGTATCAGAAGGCGAAGAAAGCTGCAAAGAAAGCCGTGGCTCTTGCGAAAGCCACTCATTATAGTGATATCAACGAAAAGCTCGAGTCGCGCGATGGTGAGCGGTATTTGTACCGACTTGATAAGAGCCGCCATCGCCAAACCGAGAATATTGAAAAGTTCTTTGGCATCAATGATGAGAGTGGCCATCTTCTGACAGACCGCAAAAACGCGCTGAAGCGATGTCGTGATTACTTTGAGGAAATTTCTACTATGGAATTTCCTCACCCGGCCATCCCTTCTAGTGATTCTGTTCACGGTCCCGTTCACAAGATCACCGCAGCTCTAAAGAAGATGAAGCCATGCAAGGCGACAAGACCGGATAATCTGGCAACCGATGTTTGGAAGTCGAAGCTGTGGTATCCTGCTGAGTGGTTGGCAGAATTCTTCAACCAGGTAGTAAAGGAGAAGAAAGTACCGGAGTGTTGGCACAACAGTACGACGATTCCGATTTGGAGGAAGAAAGGCAGTCCTGCAGACTGCTCCAATGATCGTCCCATTCGCTTGCTTTCTGAAGTTTTCCGAGTTAATCCTCGATAGACGAATTCGTAAAATCGTCAGGCTCTCCGACAACCAGTGCGGCTTTGTGTCTGGTTGTGGTACCGTATACACGCCGCCCGCCTTCTGTTTGATGCTATACACGCCGCCCTCCTCCTGGTGGAGAAGCATCGCGAGAAACAGAAGCCGGTGCATATCGCCTTTCTCGACCTGGAGAAGGCCTTCGACCCGCTTGAGGTTATATGGTACTCCTTGCGACAACAGAACGTACCTGAGGAACTCATAGAGTGGGTGCGGATGCTCTACTCTTGCCCAAAGAGTAGAGTGCAAGCTGCAGCTGGAACCTCAATGGAGTTTCCCATCTCTGTTGGGGTGCACCAGGGTTCTGCGCTTTCTCCACTCCTCTTTCTTGTCGTCATGGATGCCATTACGCGAAATCTTTAGAAGCCTGTCCCATGGACATTGCTCTATGCTGATGACGTGATGCTCGCTTGCGAAGATAAAGATGATCTCGAGCGGAAGGTGCAACGTCAAGAAGACCGAATACCTAACGACTGACGTAAGCGAGTCCGGCTCCACTAAGTTTAGCGGTACTGAGCTTGCACGTACTTCGGTGTTTAAATACCTGGGAACAGCAATAGCGTCTGACGGCGGTCTGATGGTTAAAGTGAACTCACGCATGAGTGCAGCTTGGTCCAAGTGGCGTTCGCTAACTCGTGTGCTTTGCGATAGGAAGATACCAGAGAACCTGAAGTCAAAGATCTACTGAGCAGTCGTCCGGCCGGTAGCAATGTACGGCGCTGAGTGTTGGCGTGCGACTTAGGAAGTTGAAACGCGCCTCAGCGTCATGTAGACGAAGATGCTGCGCTGGGGCCGGATTCATCAAAGATACTGCAGTAACCGTAACGGAGAGTTGTAAGCGAAAAGCTCGATAACGCGGCTTATCGCTCACCATATCGCTTAATAAGCCGCGTTATCTGAGCTCTTCGCTTACAGTTCTCCGTTAAGTTACTGCAGTAACTTTGATGAATCCGACCCCTGGACGGCAGGAGTTACGCGCCTGGATCGCATCCGAAATGATGCTATTGGGCAGAAGTTGGGTCGCGCCGATAGCTAACAAGATGCGCGAAGCTCGCTTACGATGGTACGGCCAGGTTCTGCGTGGAGAAGAAGAGAGCGTCCGCAAGATAGACCCTAAGTTCGACGTAATTGGAAAGCGGCCTGGAGGGCGCCCAAAGCATCGCTGGTTAGATACGTTACATACGGACTTGACGATTACTGGTGTTCACCCTGATCTAGCGCTGGATCGGGAAAGGTGGCGTCATGACACCAGAATAGCGGACCCGACGATGCGGGACAAATGCTGAAGAAGAAGAAATCCCTAGGCTATCAGAAGACTTAAGGTACTTGACGACGACGTGCTCACAATTCACCAGCTGTCTGAACTGCCTTAAGGCCGCCACAGACTTCTGCGGCGCCGCTGCCCTATGCTTAACCATAGTGCAGAGACGCAGAGCTCGCCTCCAGCGGCGCCGCCAGCGGCGCCGCAGAAGTCTGTGGCGGCCTTTAGCTCCAGTTGCCAGTTTAGGGTGGCGAACATAGCGGTTGAAGTTTCCTGTGCTGCTACTCGCTCATATTTGAGTTTTCGACACTCGCGATGACACTGTTCTGTGCAGCACGAAAAGCTCTATCGAATGGTGTTAATCTCAAACAATCTCGGAAGATTCCGTTGTTCGACAATTTCGCATCGATGACGAGGTTGCTCTAGGCCGAGCCTTCCCGGCTCTTCTACACAAAAAATAAGTGGGCAAATAGCAAGTAAGCTAATGTCCAAAAGTTGAGGAAGCTGTGATCTAAGGCGTTTTGCGTCGGGCGCGAGGCGGGCGACACTGAAAATGGAGCTTTTCTGCCCAAAAATGTACCGCTTTTCCTATTGTTCGCCGTATACGTATGTGCTTGTTGGTCGGCACGTCCGGTTGTGTAGTGTTGAACAGTGGCCATTTCCGCCTTCCAGTTCGAAACAAGTGAAACACAGAATGGAACAGAGGGGCTGAAAACAGCCAGAAACCGGAACTCTGAACACGCATACAGAAATGCCTGCTTATTAGTTATATGTTATATTTAAGTAGGCATACGGTAGTCTCCTCGCAACGTATACAACTCTCTCGTTTCTTTCGTGAAAAGTACTTTGCACTTCTAATATTACTAGTGCTTTTTTGGAACAGCCATTTTTCTAGGCGCAAAAAACATCTTGATAGATATCGCGGATGTTACGTGCGGTCAAACAGCGCCGGTGGTGTAAGGCGAACATCGCTGCCCGGAAAGCAGAAGATGCGGCTTCGAGTCCCGCCTGGCACAAGAGTTTTGATCGCAACAAAACATCCTGTAACATCATATAGCATCTTTATAGAATTTGGGGGCTTCTCCTGCTCAGTCGCTTGCCGCTGATAGGCCTGCCTTTTTTACAGTCGAGAGATCAACAAGAAACGCGCATCTATGATAGGCTTCAAGCTTGAGCGTGCAATTCTAAAACAAAACTTGGAGGAGAGCAAGAAAAAGGCAGTCATATTTCAACTAACAAGAACATGAATAGGTCTGAGTGGCATCAGAATAGTCGGAACATTGCGGAACGCATTGAGAAAGCAAGGTCTCCTCGAACATCCGCAAGGCACTCTGGAACTTGTGTTCATAATTTCTCTCGATGGGCAACTCTTCTTCTAAGTCGCCCATCTTATTCGATGAATGCGTTAGGTGTTGTGCTAAAACCTTGTTAATCTATTTCAAGAGGTGAGCGCTCTCAAAATTACGGCCATTCTTTGTTAGAGGCTGTGTGATTGAATGCGCATTTTCATGTAACGAAGATCTTTCGAAAACATGAATAGCGCAGTTTTTGTACTCCAAGTATTTGCACAGGCTATAAACTGCACATAGGCTAAAGCATGTAACGACGGCGAAAGGTCTTAAAACGACGGCATTCCTAATCATAACTCGCTTAAAATTTACTCGAAATTGCGAAGTGAGGCACATTTTGTTTTCCCTTTTCTGCCAACACCAATATTGCCCCGTTTGTTATGCTATGTATCATCTCCAGGTCAAACCTGACAGATTACAAAAATCCCCCTCTAAGCAAGTGTGATGCTCTTGAAATGAAGATGAGCTTTCCCTAATTAAACGAGCGTCTTCATGACTGAACTTGCGACTCCAAAAAGATTAGAGCAATTTCTTGTACAAACAAAATTTCGTACGTCTTTTGCTTTTGTTTGAAATTTTTTATTCGCACATACCAATATGTGAACACACTGCTTGAAATTTTATTTTTTACATTACATTACATTTTACAACTATAACAACAAATATTTTTATTTTAAAAAGTTCTTTAAAGCGAGGAAGACAGCCAGTTTTTAGTGCTGGAAGAAGAGATTGCTCCGCAAACTCGTCAAAGACGTCGTGATTTTTGTTTTGTCAACAACCAAAAAATCCTCTTTGCGTGCAGTTATAAACAAGTCTACGGTAATGCAAAAGCATTTGCAGAGTACATACTTTGATGTTTCAAGGAAGCAGCATTTACACTTTCAATCAAACGAAACTCGCAATGAGTAGACGAGTGCGTGGCGCTACCTATTGACGTGACAATTTAAATTAGCTGCAGAGGAATAAATATAAATAAAATAGAATAAATAGGATAAAATAAATTAAAATAGAATAAAATAGAATAAGTTATAATCCATTATTTTTAAAAAATAAAAATGTTTATAAAATTGTATTCACCTTTTGTGAAATGAATGAAAAAAATTCGAGGATTTTTCGAACTTCACAATAATTTCTCCTTGGTCGAATTGCTTTACGCTTTTTGGAGAGCATTAGTTTGCTCTGGAAACACTAGTATTAATTTGTAAAAGTTAAGTTGAATTTCAAAGCGTCAAGTTTGATAAGAAGAGAATCCAATTTGACATGAACATTCTCTAATTTGGTTTGGAAAGTGCCAAATTTGATTCGAAAAGTATCCAATTTAAAATTGGCATACAACAAGTATTTCAGGGCATACTGTGTGTGGTGAAATTTCCAGTAATTTCAAACGATATTACGAGGGCTATGTCGTTGTGTGAAGAAAATTCACCATATAACGTCAGGGATGCGTACGCAGAGGACAAGCATACTGTATGCAAATACGGTGAGTTGTAGAACCTCAGTAACTGTAATGCAAGTTCTCAAGTAAGCACGAAATCGAATTGAGTTCGAGAGTTTTCTGGAGGAATCAACTTTGTGAACCTTTTCTATCAAAATATTGTTAACAGTGTGTGAACGTCGTAAAATAAATGACAATACTGAAATCCATTACGTAATAGAGCAAGGAAACGATGGTGCTGCAGAGCCTTAGAACAATGTTCGTACTACGTAGAACACATCTTCTGCAAAAATAAAGGATAAACGGAAATGTCGGCTTTAGTCAACCCTTTCAAGGGATACGCCACCTAATCTACTTCGTCCATCGTGGAGGCAATACGAAGGCGCATTTGGCGTATGCCGTGGCCAGCCGATGATCATGTCAGCGTCATATCCTTCCCGGGCAAGACTGACGAGGGAGGTTACTGAACTCGGTCCGGCGATTCTGAATGAGACCTATATTGTCTTGTAGGGCATCCGACGAGGATCACAGAACTATGTTTTTTTTTTGCTAAGTGCCCCTGGGTGGTCCAAAAATGGCAAAAAACTTAATCACTTCTGGGCGGGCTGACAAGGCAAAAGTCACACCTGGAATGTCCCTGTCGTGCACGACGTTTCCTGGACGAAGCTGCAGTGTGCATTCAAGTGATTCATTCGCATCGATGGCGGCAGCGGCTGGATGACCGAGTGGATAGCGAGTCGGACTTGTGGGTGGGCGTCGAAGGTTCGATTCCGGGGGTGTCCGTGCGACTTGCTCTGTGGAGTGTTCCCATTTTTGCAACTGAAGAATACATTTTGGCTACGGTGGGGTAGCGTATTCACTTGCTAACCCCGCGACCGCAGCGGGCTCGAGAGCAATGGAGACAATCGACCGGGTGTGAGGTGGTGTCCGATTGGGTAGCGGTGCGAATCGGACGGAAAAAGTGATACTTAAAATCTTGTTTAAACCCTGGAGGTGTTTCTCATTGTCACCTCATTTACTCATACGATCGACTAGTATTGTTCTGACACCTCATCATGTGATCATCATTTTTCTGATTTCTATATAGACTTCCTTCTATTAAACTCGCAACTCTCACTAATTCTACTTACTGTTACCAATCATATAATTTTTCCACCATTGATAATAAAAAAAGGAGCACACCAAACAAACAACGGATGACAGCAACGGTATAAATGAAAACTCGACCCAGCTTACTGGCACCTGACAAGTGATCAGTTACTTGAGGAGATCTGTCACATCATGATCTGCCAATCAATATGCGATCGTCGGAAACTTTTAAAACTTTGATAAAAGATAAAGATAAAATATGATAAAATATGCTATGATTGGTAACAGTAAGTAGAATTAGTGAGAGTTGCGAGTTTAATAGAAGGAAGTCTATATACATAGAAATCAGAAAAATGATGATCACATGATGAGGTGTCAGAACAATACTAGTCGATCGTATGAGTAAATGAGGTGGCAATGAGAAACACCTCCTGGGTTTAAACAAGATTTTAAGTATCACTTTTCCGTCCGATTCGCACCACTATCCAATCGGGCGCCACCTCACACCCGGTCGATTGTCTCCATTGCTCTCGAGCCCGCTGCGTGTCGCGGGGTTAACAAGTGAATACGGTACCCCACCGTAGCCAAAATGTATTCTTCAGTTGCAAAAATGGGAGCACTCCACAGAGCAAGTCGCACGAACATCCCCGGAATCGAACCTTCGACCCCCACCCACAAGTCCGACTCGCTACCCACTCGGCCATCCAGTCGCTGCCGCCATCGATGCGAATGAATCACTTGAATGCACACTGCATCTTCGTCTAGGAAACGTCGTTAGTTATCATTTTATTATAATCTAACTTTAATTTGGGCTCCAAACTTTTTGTAGGTCAAGTTCTGAGCACGTCAGGGCCATTCCAGGTGTGACTTTTGCTTTATCAGCCCGCCCAGAAGTGATTCAGTTTTTTGCCATTTTTGGACCACCCAGGGGCACTTAGCAAAAACGAAACATAGCTCTGTGATCCTCGTCCGATGCCCTACAAGACTATAGGTCTCATTCAGAATCTCCGAGCCGAGTTCAGTGACCTCCCTCGTGAGTGCTAAGCCTGCATTCGAGAAAAATAAAATCGAAAGCCTCTTAAAACGACAAAATAATGAAAACCTATCCTTGACGCCTAGCGTTATTATAATCAGAGGTGTCATTGGCCGTTTATTATAGGCTGCAAAATATAGTGAGATATCGTTATGAGGTGCTATTAGAGATCATGAGGAGTGAAGGATTCTATGGCTCAGCAGTTGCAGGTTTTAGCACTGCACCGTAAATTTGTCTAATGAATATAGGGCCCGGATTCAGTAACGAAAGAGTCAGTAAACCGGTACCATAGATTAACCTAACCGGATCCTTCCAAGAAATATACCCGTACTTCTGATTCATGAAGGTGCGTTAGGGGTCGTTCAGAGCTCCATCGCGTCGCTCCGCCGCGAGGTGTTCATACCTGTTCTGCAGCGAACACGTTATCGGTCGGCGATACCATGATAGCCAGGCGATGATGATATCGCCTCAATTCAACCATGTTCAATAACAAATTTTGCCCTCGCTGTGATTATGCGGCGTATCTCACTTAGGTTAGTCACTCGACCGTTCTCGCTGTGGATGATGCGGCGTATCTTACTTAGGCTTTTGTCATACCATCGCTCACCCCGAGCGACGGCTAGTGATGTGCTCCCATATCGATCGGGCGGCGCGATGGAATCGATATGGGTGCATATCATTAGGCGTCGCTCGGGGTGAGCGATGGTATGACGAGGGGGTTAGATCACTCGACGGACAAACTATCACCACCTATATATAAAAGAGTTTGTCCGTCGAGTGATCTAATCTAAGTGAGATACGCCGCATTTCCACAACATTTCCACAACGAGAGCGGTCGAATGATCTAACCTAAGTGAGGTACGCCGCATCAACCACAGCGAGAAAGGTGGAGTGATCTAACCTATGTGAGGTAGCCGCATCACCCACAGCACAGGCCGTCGAGTGATCTAGCCTGAGTGAGATACGCCTCATCATCTACAGCGAGAGCGGTTGAGTGATCTAATCTAAGTGAGATACGCCGCATCATCCACAGCGAGAGCGGTTGAGTGATCTAACCTAAGTGAGGTACGCGCATCACCCACAACGAGAGCGGTCGAATGATCTAACCTAAGTGAGGTAGGCCGCATCGTCCACAGCGAGAGCGGTCGAATGATCTAATCTAAGTGTGGTACGCTGTATCATCCACAGCGCGGTCGAAATTTCCCATTGAACGTGAGAATTGCTGCAGCATGGAAAGCGCATCCTTTTACTGCTTGACACAACAGCACTTTCGTGCGTTCCTGAGCGTCCAGATTCAGAAGCCGTGCCGCCGACTGCGTGCAATTAGCATTAGAAGGCCACTAAAGGGAAAAGAGTAGAAGATGGGACTTCGAGGATGGAGAATCGACAGCGACCAGGAGGTAACGTCTTGGACGAAGCATCGAGATGGGGAGGGTCGATAGGGGGATCAATGAAGCAGGCCAGGAGGTGGCACCAAGAAGAGTTTAGGCATTAAGGAGGGACCAGTAGGGAATTAGCAATCAGGGGGGGGAGCAGTTAAGAGGATCAGTAAGGGGTTCCATTACCAGTAAGAGAGTACGGATTTAGAAGACGTGACACCGATGTCACACAATGGGCGTTCGCTCGCCGTCGTCGTGTCGTGGGCCTGGGAGGCCTACTTAATCGGGGTAGAGTAGTAGGGAAGATCCCGAGGGGGGGGGGGAGAAGAGATCGACCAGGAACAAGGGACCTGGAGGCGGGACCAGGGCGGGGAACCAGCAAGAAGGGAGCCGTAGGGGAATTCATACGGAGAACAAGGAATCTGCCATATGCATTCCGCCTCTTCATGTTCAACACAGCGGCGACTGCGCGCGCTTCTGAGCTTCTTGATCCAGAAAACGGGCCCCCCTAGCGTCACGCAGCAAGCATCCTGATTTTGAATACGTGTCACCGACCGTGCCGTGAGCATGGGAGGACAGCTAAGGGGGTGGTGGAGAAGGGCGGTAAGGGGGACCTCTATGGTGGACCAGGAGAGCGACCAGGAAGGAAAGGAAGAACCTGGAGGAGGGGCCAGGATGGAAAAACCAGCAAGAAGAGACCAGTAGGTGTCAATAGTGGAAACAAAGAAGTGGGCCAGTAGTTGGGACCAGAAAGGTGGGGGAGTAAAGAGGGGGAGGGAAGACCAGTAAAGGCGGACCAGCAATTAGATCCAGTTAAAAGAAACGAGAGGAGAAACCTGGCTTTGGAAGACATGTCAACGACAACTTGAAACGCTAGCTGTTGAGCATGAGATCAATTGCGGTGGAACAACCTGAGGGACAGAAGTACTGCGCAGCACAAACCAATGACATTACTGGCCGGTGAGGAATGAATGTTTACGATGAAGGTACCGAAGTGGTGAAGGGCTTGATGCCGGTAAAGTACGCACCAAGTCCTAGATGCTAGTGAATTTTATGTTTTACAAAAACTACTTTCCATAGGGGTCACAGTGATGCTACAAAGTCGCGCGAAGCCCGCAAGTGCGAGACACGCCGTTAGGCGTGTCGGAGCACTTGTTTTATATATAGGCGGTGATGGTGATGGTGATATATAAGCGTTGCATAGAAGTACTGAGCATTGCAAAGCAGTGACGTCAGTGGAGGATCCGGAGAGAACGCCTGCGATAAATTTACGGAGGTGAAGAGCGAATTCATGCAAAAATACGCACCAAGGTTTCAAGTTTCACAAAAATTGATTTGGCAGTCACAGCACGATCCGTCGCCTGCGCGACGCGGCATATACCAAAGGTCTTTCCGTATTTTAGTGATATTACAAGGTCGCGCGAAGCGCGCAAGTGCGAGAGACACCGTTAGGCGTATCGGAGCACTGGTGTCTTATTACTCTCGAGCTCATTGTTCCGCCGAAGGCGCGTGTGGACGACGGCTGAGTGAGTAAGGCAGCAGACTCACGAGCGAAAGGTCAGTGGTTTGGATCCTATGTGGCGCATGTTCTTTGCATGTCAGCAAACTTCGTGCTTGTGTGAGGGTTACATGCGCTGACAGTAGGACCTCAAGAATTATACAGCCGTGGGATCGCCAGCTACATGATAAATGGGAAGCAGTTCTGCGTTCCAACAGATCTTACTTAGGTTGAAGATTGTTGTTAGTTATTTGTTAATAAACGTTTTTGTTAAAGATGTTTGAGAGTCTACGAATTTAGTTGGCAACCTAATGCACATTCGTTTTTTAAAATATGTTCCGTTTTAGATATAGACTAGAGTTTCTAGAGAACACTTTCTTTTGAAGGTCAAGTTTGACTTTTAATCAGAGATTCCAAAACGACCATGCGTTTCAACATATAGCGCACTTCTATGAAATGCTCGAAGAGGAAGATCTAGTATTTTCAGTAAACCGAAGCAAGCACCTTATCCTCTTACTACTCGTAGTTAAAAGAACTCTATATCCGCGAAACGAATCGAAGCACCACAAAGCCTTCAGGAGAGCTCCTGAGAAGGATGAATCGCTAAATGCGCGCTTATCTACCTACGAATTTTGAACAAATACAGCAAAATGCTTCAACCTACATCTCTTGTTAGATTGTCAAGCAATATAAACAGAATAATGATGACAATAAAAGGTGATAATAAACAGTAAAGGATTTAGGACGTCTAAGTAAAACTACTAAATATTTGAAAATTTTTCCTTATGTATAGCACCTGAAATCAGCCGCAAAACTATACAGATTATAAAGAACAATTACAAAAAGATCCCTTATGAGTCGGTTTCGGCTAGGATTTCGACGGGGGAAGGAAATGGTAACGGCAGAGAGAAACAATTCTCATGTGGATGCGGCCGACCACTCTTGGCAACGTGCGCAACTCGTTGCTGCTGGGTCAGAAGTTAGCGATGGAGCGTTACCAGTTATTCATGGTGTCGTTCATTTGTTGCTTTAGCCGGGCAACCGTTACGACAATTATCACCACAAATCCACCACGCCGCGCGTTGATGGATTATGGCGGTTTGTCGGTTAGTCGTTATCGGACGGTATATCGTGTATATGAAGCAGGAGGATCAGGATCCAGTATGCTTCCATTCTGTAAATGCGGTTTATCGTGGCGATGAACTGCATATGCAGTGCTCTCCGAACAAAGCTAGACGATAGCCACGGTGTCGCTACGAGCGACACGCGCACAACGCTCACGCATAAATTGGAGCATCACAGAAGTGACCACAAATTCGACGTACTCGTCGCACAGACCACGACGTCTGCTGATTGTAATGTATGAATAATGGTTAATCGTGGCAAGAGCATTCCTTCTAATGGCTTTATAGTCACAGTTTTTCCACTTAAAAAGTTTGTATAATAGTGCAGACGGTAAATTTTCTTCCAGAGCGACCAAATTTGAAATGTGACGAGACAGAGGCAGCGTTTGACGATAGATGTGTCACCGTTCGGGGATTGGGACCCTTCTCGAAGCATAAAGAAGGGTGCGGTCACAGATACCAGCTACATGTGCTCACCGATAAGATGGTGTGGATCTGGGCGTCTGGTGAGTTTGCCGTTAGTGGTTCCTTTAAGATCTGGAAGATCGTTAAAAATTGGACCTTTGTTAAACATTGTAGAAACTGCGTTATATGATACTAAGCCAAGCTTTCCAACTCGATTATTTAAATTATCATAACTCAGCATAGATTGAACTCTATCAATCCGATTAACAGTGGTTAGAATCAGCACATCTTCGTTAACAAGAAACTAATTTAAATATGTCGGTAGCCTATAAATCCGGAGTCCTGGAGGCCATGAAAGCGTTTAGTGATTTACGACGTCATTTTGGATTTTGAATTTTTATCCTTCACAGGACGATATAAATGCTTGAAAAAATTTTATTCGGCAGGGGACAAATCTGACGAATATGCAGGATGTGACAGATTTTCGTATCCCAATTCCATCAGTTTATGGACAACAATTTTTGAAACGTGCGGACGCGCGTTGGCATGCAGTAGGATGAGCCTCTTCGATTGATCAAAGCCAGCTGTTTTTCAATCAACTTCTGGTGCATCACTTCAGTTTTGGCACAGTACTTCTCCGCAGTGATGGTCTCTCCAGTCTCCAAGAACTTGTAGTGAACTATACCAGCCATTGTCCACCATGGTCTTCTTTGGATGGAGACTTGATTTCGGCACCTCCTTGAGACTTGCAATCTTGTCTAGCCGTTACGCAGAGCGACGGCGATTGTCACAAAGGGTCCATTTTCGAATGTCCCGATCCTGCCCAAAAAGGCTTCCTTAACGAAAGACAGGTGTCGTGGTGCTTTACCATTTGCCCGATGGTCGATTCGTGCGAGATTCATTTATCCAATTTTTTCCAATCGCATTTGAGTGACGACCGATAGAGCAGCCGTCAACTCCGAAACGCTGCGTTAGCTCTCTTACAGTTTGACGCGAATCCCCCACCACCATGACTTTGAATGAGGAGTGATGCCTACCTCGGTCTTCACCTTCGAGAGTTTCATCTCCAGATCGAGGCCTTTCGAACCAGTGGCGAATTGTGCGTTCCTTAGCAAAATCCTCTCTAAATGCAGCGTTGATGTTACGGGTCGTTTCAGCTGCACTGTTAACAAGTTTGGATTCGTAGAAGAAAATTTGTCGAAAATTGCGTTCAGACATCTGAAACGGCAAAGCCTAAATTTGAGGATTTATGTTCTATACAAAACTCGAAAACATGGTTAGAGAGTGCATAAACTTGGCTTTCGAATGGTATATAACACTGCAAGGTATAAAAATACTCATTGGAAAAAATTACTAATTTGTAACAAATGCAAAACGTTCATTTATTTCCTGACAACCTAATACTTTTCCTCGGCTAATCGACGGTGGACAGGACCTGCAACAGAAGACGATCGATGGAGAAAGGGAAGTGTAGGATTGGTAATACCATTTGCTCTAATCAGGGAATGTAGCGAACTTACCGTGGACTTTTCAATGGGATCTTATTCGATTTTTTCTAGGGTGCTGAATCTGAATCGGCGTTTCCTCCAAATCAATCTAAGCACTAAGCAAGCACAATAAAGATAAAAGTTCACTGACGTACAAGGATCTGTAAAATCAAAACACTCCTTAAATATGCAGCAGTGTGCGGCTAGCTGTCTGGACTCATGTTCGAATGAAAAAGGGTTCGAATCCTGGGCTGTACCTCGTTTTTGCATTCTTGTTTTTAACCTTGAAAGTAGGCAGATTCCTCTTGCTTTGCTCTTTCGATCAACTTTTATGTTCATGATCGCTAATAGCGTGAACCTTTGGCGCAGATCATAAAGGATAACGTAGGCGTTAATCAGTCCCTTTGTGGGATGCGCAACGCATTCTGTCGGAATGTCATTGAAGAAGGCCTCGTCCCTGACAGAGGCGATGGTCAGGGGTGGGACTACACAACGATAGATAAGCTGGGGAGAGAGTAGGAGGTCATAGAGAGAGGAATTTTTAATTTGGGTAATCCTCCAGTTCCAATTACAATTTTATTAATTCTAATTTTTTCGATTCCAATTCTAGTTTTACTAAAGTAAAAGTTCTGCGATACAACTAACGGTGTGTCTGGGAAAGTCTACAGGGTGAACCATAAGTCCTGCAACAAAATTAGGCGACCTTATCAGGAGCCTTTTTCTAATTGCAAGGTTATGTCCTTTATCGTTAGTGCTATACTCCTTGCAAGCATCATGGTTTTAGCTACTCTTCTTAGAAAGTGCGCTGTCACGAAAAACTACCGAAAATCTTTCTCTGTTCCGCGGTAAACCACTCCATTCTGATGTGAGTGAATTTCTGACAATGCTGGTGGAATATTCGATATTACGGCACCGTGTGGAACAATTTAAAGCCTTCTCAAGGATGGACTCTGGATGGATGAATCTAAACTACAGCAGAAAAAAGCTATTAATTTTCTGATCATACACGATGCAGCTGGATACTTGCGATACCTGCAACCTGTTCCTCAGCAACGATTTGTTGTGAGCGAGTCCCAGCTTGTTCGCCATCTAGTTCGATCTTGAACCAATTGGACAGTTGACCAGTGGACGAGCACCTTAATCGAGTTAATGTCAGAGGTACGGATGGTGTTCCGATAATCGAGCGATTCTTGCATTCGTAAAGGAGGACGACCGACCGATCGTTTCTTGCTGAGTGCTTCCCAATGTACAGTGTTGGTACTCCTTTTGTGTCACCAAATGTCCAGCGAAATGGTGCTTCGCTTCATCGATATGAAAAATGACGTCCCGGACCCTGGACATTGCTCGTGTCTCTTCATTGTGCAATCCGAAGAGTCACTGCTGGTGCAGAAAGATGCCGACTATTTTCCTTTCCGAGGCCATTTGCACTATTCGTAATTGATCTTCTGCTGTTTTTGTTGCGACCCATAATTCGCACGCGTAGCACAGCACTGGGAGAACAGTGGCGTTGAAAATACTAGCAGTCCACAGTCACTGCATCTCTTGACGACGCCTCTCACAGAATTTTACGCCGCCCATGCCTCTGTCCTATCTCTCTCACTTCGCGATATTTCCTGTTTCCTTTCCTTTCCTGAGGACAATATCGTCGGCAAATCTCTGGTGGTTCAGTTGCCTACCATCAACTTCGATGCTATAGTCGCTCCAAGTACAGCGACGGATGGTTGATTCCAAACACGCTGAGAAGAGTTAGGGAGAGATAGGATCACCTTTACGCACGCCACTTAACACAACCACTTCTAGGCCGCGATGAAAAGGTCGCAATATTTGAGGGATCCGGTATAGCATTTCCTCAAAATGTTCGTGTAACCTGGTTCGATCCCCTGTTCGTGGAGTGCTTTCCAAACGTGCTGGAACAAACACAATATTCAGCCGTGTTCGTAATATATTATTTCGCAATGTGTATTTTTTAGAAAACAACAAGGAAGGCACTGCAGGTCAAAAAGTGAGACAAAGGCTCGGCTATGAGGAGAAGAGAGTAGAAAGAAAAAGTTATGGACATAGTTGGAATTGCGTCGCTCAGGCTCTGAATTCAGTCACCGCTTCATTTGATGAAAAGTTTCTCAGAACTGAGCTATCCCAGAGAGGTCAAAATAGCAGTTCGTTTAATAATGTCTCTGGAGAACCTGATGATACAAAAAAATGGCTACGCATGACAGCTGTTCGTCTTATACGATTTTCCAAATTGCATCCCCTCACACCACTGTCGCCCCGTTGATTATCGAGTTGCTCGAACGGGCACCAGCAGCGTTTCCATTCGTCCCTCTTACGTGCCAGAGTGCTCCAACTAACCCTCGCTCGAGGGACACGAAGGTCATATCGTTCGTTCAGGACTTCCACGAAGAACTTCGACCAATGCGTTGGTGGGCGTTCTGGTGCTCTCTTGATATCCGGCGGAATCAAGCCGGTGATGGCTCTCGTCCTGCGGGTGTCTTCGAAGCGCATATACGTGGTCGGCCGACGACTTGACCCATGCGACAGCATCTCTGATCTGCAAACGTCGATGAAGCTTTGGAGGCCTTCTCTCTCCCTTTTCCCTTCTCGACTTCTTCGACGCTCATGAAAGCCTCCCAAGCCGCCCGTTTCTTCCTGCCTAGCTCCGGAACAAGGTCGTTGGCCATGTTGATTTCACGACCCAGATATGCTCAGCCAGGAATTCGAAGATATTCGTTCCGATGAGCGAGAACGGGGTATCGGAAACTCGCCCGTTCTTCATGTTCATCGTCTTTGTAGGATTCAGCTACCGTTTGCAGTAGCGAATGGATTGAGAATTGAATAGGTGAGTAAGTGGCATGGTGAGAAAGGTCACGCCCGCGTCAATTTTGATGTTCCGAGAGCCATTTTTGTCGCGTTTTTGCTCCGTCCAGGTGTGTAGGCCTTACAAAGATCGTCCAAAGATTTGTTTTTCTTGTGGTTAGTCGTCGCACTACCAATCGACAATTGTTATTGCTTGTAATAAATCTTTTGTATTTGTGTGATTTCTTTTATCGCGAAATTACCGTATGAATAAAATCCACTTTGGAAACGTAGAGGGACGACTAGTTGCAAATTTGGTCTCAGTACAGTCAATGGGCAGCCACAATTTAATAAGGTGACAAACCATAAAATGATACTTTCATTAATAATATCACTACGCTTAAGCAGACCTCTTTCTAGGCCTTTTCTCAACTAGCATGTTGCAGTTTTCTTCTCACCGAAAGGCCTCTATCTGTGGGCAGCTATCGATAATGACTTCGCCAGCGACATGGATTTGAAGGAGGAACCAAAGAAAAGGAGAAAGAAAAAGAAACGTTCGTGTTTATCAACGAATAACATTTATTGAACTAAACTATCTACACCACAAGTTACTCTCATTGCTTGTCTTTGTTATGAACAGGAACTTCTTTGACGCAAATGAAACCTGCAGCGTCAACGCGTATAGTCTTTGCAATTTGGTGAGAATAATTTTGTGTTCTGCTAATGTCTTTCCGATTACGTCACATCTTCTGAAAATCAGCCTTTCAGTACAATATTATTGCCCTTGTGATTTCACGTTTATTCATGAATCCTAGAAGGAAATAGCGATACTTAAAAACTTGTTGAAAAAAGATGCTATTGAGAACGAGGGCGCTCAACGAGTGACCATAACTTTAGTGCTCATTACCAGGACGAGTTAAGACTTCGTGGAGCAAAAAAATCTGTTTTATCAAATCAAATCTCTCTATTTTAAAACGTCATGTTCTAAAATGTAAATGGTAGACGAGATGTATGCGTATATGAGCACATTGTTGTTTTAGTTTTGCAGCAAACTGGCTATCTCACACTCCCCTTGCAGGTGATAAATACCAAAAAAGGATCAACACTTTATAAAAAATGCGGCAACCCACGGGAAGCGAACACCTCGCCCCTCACATGATGAGCAGTATCGCTCCCCGCTTAGCCTCCGATCCGTTTTCTGTTTTGCCTTTCGCCTCCTCTTTTAAACCAGCACATATGGCACATGCACTTGCATAGGCGGAAATTGTGCAAGAATTTGAAAGCTCCTACTCCTTGGGCTCGCAGACTCAGCAAGAATGGAACCTACTTTTCTACTGTGTGGTTGATGGAGTTGCGGTGTTATTCACTTCCGCCATTCAGATGCGCGCCTAAGGACCTTACCTAGAACACGCCTTAGGACAATATATGCTCTTAGCTTGCACCGTTTGTTAAAATAGTGTTATGTTTATGTTACAGAGGGTGTTAAACTAAGGTTACTATTTTCTGAGTGTTGTTTATTAAGAGGGTGACGAAGCACAGAAAGAACAGGAACAAGAAGAACAAGACGAAGACTGGAGACCGGTGAAAATTCAAACCAGGACTGTCTACCCATATGAAGCAGGAACACTTTTTATTGCTGACCCTACGCAAAAGTTTCCTTATTTATGCTCTAGGCCATCGATGTACTACGCGAGAGGTAACTTTTTATCTTTTTTGACGTATCACTTATGTCACTCCAACCGTTGCTATTTACACTGACTTTATAGGTATAGAGTATTTGGTCTCAGATGCTAGAACGCTCGGATTCATTGTGATAGAAGCGAAGGATAAAAACGGCAGGCTTCGACCGTTCTTACTTTACGATAACGTTTTCAATGTTAAAATAAAATCAAGATACGAAGTAGACTACAGCGACTTCAAGGATGTTTGCAACGTGAGTTGTAAACTCGCTTCCTTACGCTTGACCTATAAAAGCACAAGGAAAGAGAAATAGCTATGTGGCTTCAAACCAACGATTTTAAAACGAATGCCACATCCAGCTGCTGTATTAAAACAGAGTGCTTGTGCAGAAGATGTTCAATTTCAACGCGAGTGGAATATGAATTGTTCTAGTTCATCTCTTATGTGGTCTATTTGACCCTCCCATACGCATGTGTTGAACTGTGGCGTGGTACTGGTATCGTGATATGTAACCTAGATTCTCGAGAACCAAGCACTATGAAAGGCCACCGTTTTTCCTCGCCACCAATTCAATTCTCTCGACTGGTGGTCGACTTCTCCACCTGCAGCAAACTGCAGTTCATCAGGCAGGCAGATGGAGCGCATGTCATCTCCATGGGCTTCACTTCAGGTGGCATTCCTGCAACGACGACCAAATTCGTCACCAATTCACTGTCTTGTAGTCTCCCGAAATTTAGCTACGATCCTAACAACGGTTGACCTTCTACATATGGCACAACCGCATCGAGGGCGTCATCTCTAAAGGCTCGAGCACACTTCGCTGCCTTTGCTGCGGCAGCAATGATAAAGGATATCAGAGGCAGCAGCTCGATGATATCCATTATCATTGCTGCCGCAGCAAAGCAGCGAAGTGTGCTCGAGCCTTAAGGCCTATGTTAGCCATCGCTCACCTCTCACGTCTAATCGTAAGTTCCCATATCGATTCACGATCGATATGGGGCTTATCGTTAGGCATCGTTCGGGGGTGAGCGATGCTATGACATAGGCCTAAGGACTCTCGACATTGAGCGAAACTACTAATTCAGGTTACCGTTTCCAGACTAGATGACTTCTATTAAAACGGTTTCATGACATAGGAAGACGCACGGATCCGTCATAAGGGAGCTAAAAGCACACCATCATCATTTTCATTAGCGTCTGTCCCGCTTGGTGGCGGGGTCCGCTCTTCTGGTGTGGTGACGCCAATTCTCCCGATCAAATGCTTGATCAGGGTGCACACCAGCCATCTCTAAGTCCAAGCGCAACGTATCTAGCCAACGTTGCTTCGGGCGTCCTCTGGGCCGCTTTCCAGGGACCACAAGATTCAGGCCAATCTTACACACGGTGTCGTCGTTAGCGCGAAGGACGTGGCCGTACCATCGAAGACGAGCTTCGCGCAGCTTCTCGGATATCGGGGCGACACCGAACCTCTGTCGTATGGTGTCGTTACGAACGCGGTCCAAACGCGTAACTCCAGCCGTCCACCGTAGCATCTTCGTCTCCATTACACTGAGGCGGCTTTCAACTTCCTTCGTCGCGGGCCAGCACTCAGCACCGTACGTCGCTACTGGGCGGACGACTGTTCTATAAACCTTCGATTTGAGGTGCTCAGGTATTGTCCTGTCGCAAAGCACCCCAGTCAGCGAGCGCCATTTGGACCAGGCTGCACTCACACGCGCATTCACCTCCATCTTTAAGCTGCCATCGGACGTGACTGTTGACCCAAGATACTTGAAAGATGTCACTCGTGAGAGCTCAGTACCATCGATCTTAATAGATCCGTGCTCATTCACATCCGTCGTCAAGTATTCCGTCTTTTTGACGTTTAGCTTGAGACCGAACAATGCCAAACGATCGCACCACGCCTGTGCCTGTCGCTCGAGTTCGGTTTTGTCTTCACATGCAAGCATGACGTCGTCAGCATACAGCAGCGTCCAAGGTGCCGCCATTTGGAGATCTCGTGAGATTGCATCCATCACGACCACGAAGAGCAGTGGGGATAGCGCAGATCCCTGATGCACCCCTACAGAGATGGGAAACTCCATCGAGGTGCCCGCTGGCGCTCGCACTCGACTCCTTGGGCAAGAGTATAGAATGCGCACCCACTCAATAAGCTCTTCAGGGATACCATGTTGTCGCAACGCGTACCATATAACATCTCGCGGAACGCGGTCGAAGGCCTTCTCCAAGTCCAGGAAGGCAAAATGCACCGGTTTCTGTTTCTCGCGGTGCTTCTCTAGCAGAAGACGAACGGCGTGAATGGCATCAACGGTGCCACAGCCAGATACGAAACCACACTGATTCGTGGAAAGCTGTACGACATTCCGGATACGTCCGTCGACAATTCGCTCAAAGATTTTCATGGTGTGCGAAAGAAGACGAATTGGACGGTAACTGGCGCAGTCTGCAGGACTGCCCTTCTTCTTCCAAATCGGGATGGTCGTGCTTTGCTGCCAACCCTCAGGCACTTTCTTCTCAGCAACAACCTGATTGAAAAACGCAGTCAGCCAGTCAGCAGGGCACCAGCCCTTCGACTTCCACAGGTCAGCTGGCAGGTCATCGGGACCAGTGGCTTTGCCTGACTTCATCTTCCTCAGGGCTGCTTCAGTTTCGCTCACTGTGATCTTCTGAACGGGACCGTATACAGGTGATGCAAAAGGAACAGCAGGATGTTCAAATTCTACATTCGAGATTTCCTCGAAGTAGTCGTGCCATCGCTTCACAGCCCTCTTACGATCCATCAGAAGATGACCGCTCTCGTCGTTAATGCCAAAGAACTTCTCAATGTCTTCTGCTTGGCGACGGCGAGCTTTGGCGAGTCGGTAAATATAACGCTCACCATCGCGCGTTTCCAATTTTTTGCTGACATCAGCGTAGTATGCGGCTTTAGCACCGGCCACTGCCTTCTTTGCCGCTTTTTTCGCTTCTCGATAATTCCGCCAATTATGGACTGTTTTATCACCGATAAACACGTGATAGAGCCGTTTCTTTTCTCGGACTTTCTCTCTGACATCATTAGTCCACAGCCATGCCTGCTTGTCGACCCAGCGTCGTCCAGGCTTCGTTGTGCCGAGTTCAAGGCGTGCAGCCCGAGTTATCGCATCGGTAGCGTCCTTCCAGGTTTCGTCGACAGTTGTCACTGTCGGCAACCGAATGCGAGAAATAACTGCCGCTTCCTTCTCTTTCAGTTGCCACCATTTGATTCTAGCCGACCCACATCGCTCGACATGTTTACACCTCGAAGGTGTGATCTTCAGCGAGCAGATCAGTGGACGGTGTTGCGTGGCAACCGTCTCATACGGCACGGTCTTCGCGTCTGTGACAAGACCTTGGTCGCGACGCCTAACAAGGACATAGTCAATCTGCGTTTTAGCATTCCCGCTATAAAACGAGATGAGGTGGGAGTCACGCTTTCGAAATTTGGTGTTCACGATGGTGAGGTCATGTGAGTCTGCATACTCAAGTATACGCTCACCATCGGCGTTGCGCGACCCATATCCAAAACCACCATGACAGTTGTAGCCGTCTTTCGTTGCTCCGACGTGACCATTAAGGTCACCTGCCACAACAACCATATCTTGTGACGGTACTTCCGCTGTCTTCTCATCAAGCAGGGACCAGAACTCGTCCTTGGTTTGCTCAGAACAGCCTGTCTGCGGAGCATACGCAGAAAAGAAATGGCATCGTCGCTCTTCTACGGCGACAACAATCTTCAATCTTCAGCTAAAAGCACACCACCTGAACAGAATTCTTGTGCCATGGCAAAAAGAGCGCAGGCGTTATTATTGCGTTTCAGGTGTTTCCAAATGGCTACGTGGCCTCTCGAGAAGACTTCTACGATCAGAATGAGTACATGAAAGTTTACGAGAAGGTGGGTGTCTGACGTAGCTTATTTAAACCCATGCAGCACGAAACGCTTTACTGACCCATTGCCCTAGCAAGTGTTGTGTAGCTGGATGGAATCAGGGGTCGGATTCACCAACGACTTACCATAACTTTAACAGAGAGTTCACAGGTGAAAGCTCAGATTACGCGGCTTACCGCCCACCGTATCGCTTGATAAGCCGCGCTATCAGGGATTACGTCTGTAATTTTCTCTGGTAATTGCTGTAGGTCGTTGATGAATCTGACTCAGGGTGTCGCGACTAGCGACTCCGATGAGGCGCCTCATCGCGCGCCTTGCCCCGCCTCCTCCAGCATCGATCCGGGACGTAGCGCGCGTTCATGAGCGGGCATTACCCGCGCACCGAACGCGAGCCAGGGCGCGCCTTTGAGGCGTCGCCCGTTCGCCAGCCTTCTACTCGGTTCAGCCGGAACTGTCCCGCGAGGGTGTGCCCACGTCTTGTCTCCCTCTCATCGCATCAACTACCTGCCGGATGGATGGCGATCCGGCCAATAAGGATCGCTGGGCCTCGGGGCGTCGAATCAGCCAATACAGTGGAGCGCCCGCACATGTCTGCGTCCCTCTACTCTCTCGTCACCCCACTCTGCCCGGCTATACTTCTTCTGCTATGTTGCGTAATCTACTGTGGCATTGTGGTGTGCAATAAACCTGTAGTGTCTCTTGGTGTGCGAGTCGAAGGAATGCGGTGAGTCCGTTCATACATTCCAGTTGCTTGGTGCCACTTTGGCCGTGTGTTGGTATTGCTGTTGTATGCTATTGTCGGGTTGCCGAGACATGCCTGTAAAGCCCCTCGCGGGGTCTGCGCGGAGGGGCGGGGTCTGGCCCTCCGCGTAGACGGCGCGAGAGCAGTGTTATTGTGAATCAGGCAACGACACTGCCCTCGCGCCCGAAGGTGGGTGTCAGACGTAGCTTACTTAAGCACACAAAACACGAAACACTTTTTTTTGATCCCTTGCCCTAGCTCAAGTATTGTGTAGCTGGATGAAACCATGGTGAGGGAGCTACCAACTATACAACTTTCACGTGAAATCTGACATTTTTCCAATCAAAGATCAGTCTTCTAAACAAGCCTAATGCTTTTAAAATCAAGCTGGACATCTTCTACATCAAAACAAGCTTCTGCCAAATAAAAATAGTGACTCTCCAATTTGGTAGGAATAATTTTTGTTCAAGAAATTTTAGTAAGCCTCTCATTAAAGTTTTGATTCACCTACCGAAGTGTAGGTTAACACATTGTTAGGAATTTTGTAAAATTCTTGCTTTCAAGAAAAAAATAACGGTTTGGAGCTTCTTTTAAAGATTATAGTCGCAACCATTCTCTTTGGTTCCGAAGAAGAGATCGCACCATACCCTTGTCCAAGAGGATTCTCATTTGACTGATTTCCCCATTTCCGTTCGCATGGAATTTCACATCTGTAAACGACTCAATAACTAAAATTGTAAAGAACTCACATACCCTCACCTTCATGGATTTTGCTATTAGCCTTTCGAGGGTAGGTGGCGCGACGCCGCCTTTTAATGTTCTAAATTCTGCTTTGTTGCGCTTTAAAACAAAATAAATTTTTTCAATATGCAATTGTATACAAATAAGTTAGCCTCTGAGTTCTGTTCGTCGGTTCGTAGGTCCGTCAGTGCGCCTGTCTGAGGGCTATCAAAGATGTCGCGCAACAGGCGTCTGGGTTTAGAAGACGCATCACCGACATCATGCAACGGACGATCGGATACAGAAGTCGTCGATGTCGCACAGAGGGCGCCCTGATTCAGAAGACTTGTCGCAAACGTCGCGCCACAAGCGTAAAGGTTCAGCGAGCTTTTTGGCGTCGTCGCTCCATGGGCTTGGCAGGATAAAAGAGGCTGGGGGTTGTAAGGAGGACCTCGAGGGCACCAGTAAAATGGACCACTAAGGGGTCAATAAGGAAAATAAAGAAGTGAACTAGAAGGCCAGACCAGGAAAAATGGACCAGCAAGGGAAACAATAAGAAGGTTCGATAACGGAAAAACAGTGCTCCGGACCGGATTCAGAAGAAGTGTCCAGACGTCCTTCGACAAGCATCCGGGTTCAGAAGACCTTTCACCAACGTCGCGTAACGAGCGTTTGTGGACAGGCGATTTGTCTCCAAAGGCTGGGGCAAACCACTCTCCCCTCAACCGAACATTTGTCGGCTGCTAGGTCGATGAACGGTAAATTTTAAAATTATTACACTCATTACGGCGAAAAATAAGAATCGAAACCATTCCCTTTCCTGTCACTTCGCATACCTTTAGCTGTGTCCATCCTCTTTCACTCCCCCTCTGCCTTCCATAAATAGGATCAGAGGTTACGAATTTCGGATTCTCCATGATTCTCGTGAAAATTAGAATGACAGAATCAAAACCCTTTGAGGATCTTAGCAAAAAATGTGGTTCAGCGATTTGAGTTTAAGTGTGGCGCCTTGCGGGCGCGATGTGCCAGAAGATTTCCGGGTTCACCCTTTATTTCGTCCACAGGATGGTAGTGGCTGAGGCCACGGCAGCCGCGGTAGCTGGTGGAGCCGGCGGTTGACGGTGGTCGGCGGCTGGAGCGGCGACGGTGGTGGTCGGGCCGGCGGCTGAGCGACGGCGGCGGTGGTCTGGCCGGCGGCTGGAGACAGGCGACGGCTGGAGCACGAGGGCGGCGGCGGCTGCGGCTGGAGGACGGCGGCGGCTGCGGCTGGAGAAGAGAAGACTCGCGACTGGCGAACTGGCGAACTGGAGAACTGGCGAACTGCTGGGTGTGTGGTCCGGCCACCTTTTATAGGCGCTTTCCCGCGCCTTTTATCGGCGTATTGGTGACCAGCCACGGTGACCACCCAGGGTGACCACCAATACGCCAACGAACGGTTCTGAGTTACCCGATGAGCCACTAGTTTTGTTATAAGTTTAATAACAATCTAAACAGCAAGACCGTAGAAGTGTTACTGTACAATAACAGGCAACAGATATCCTCTACACGCCCCTCCTCGGGCAGCCAGGCTCCTGCCGGCTATTTCCGTTTGAACTGCTGCCTCTTGAGGTGCGTATGGCGTTGGCGCTCCTTGTTGGCGTCATGTAGGTGCAAGACATTGGGCTTCGCAGTTTTGATCGGCCTTTTGGACGGTCCTGCACTCTGCTAGTACTGATCACCTTGTGGCTCATCGTCGTTGGCTCCCATGGCCTTATTGTAGCGGGAAATATTGGCAGTGGTAAAGTGCTCATTGCGAAGTTCCGCACTTGGCTTAGAAACACTGCTATCTGCCAGGAATGGACTTTTGCATCACCACGGCGCGTACTAGTCCCAATACATTTTGCTGGGTGTCCAATTGGAACGCTGTCGTTTACCGTTCCGTACGAGTGGGTCACTTTGGCCTCAATTCCTCTTGCTGGTTCAAGGATTCTGAGGTGCTTTGACTCGTTTGCCATGAGCTCTTCCTCTTTTCGCTGATCGCGAAGACTTAGCGGAGCTGTTTGAGTTCTCGTAGGGGAGATGCCACAATCGCAAGTATGGGAAAGATAGAGCGGATCTTCTTGTGGCAATCCGGCCTCGATTCTGAAACAAATGCTTTCATTGTGGAGTCTAGATGACTTTTTAGGTCTGCCTCTTTTTCTTCTTTGCATAGCTGTTCGAATTGGCTCATTGTCCATACCTATAGGCAGCCTTTTTAAGAGATCGAATTGGACCTTTAGCGGCGCGGCATTACCGGCAAAAGGCTTGATCACTGCACTATTTTCAGTGAGCTCTGCTCTAGAAGGTCCATTCCATTTATTGACCCATTTTGCCGTTTGGATCCGGATCGTTCAGCGAGGGTTCGCATGTGCACCTCTCTGCTACAGAAAAAGGCTGTTCCAAGCTCTTCGACTCATCCCTGTTTCGAATATTATCTTCTGCCCGTGATACTTTGGGCGCTTGGCCTGTATTCGTGGCAAGAAGTTCGATAGTGGGTTCGTCTGAGTTACATACCACGTCCGGAATAAGTTCCGAATTTGACCGTAAAACTCTTCCAGTATTTGTTTTCGGCATGGAACTGAGTACAGCCTGTGTTTCTGATGGTGGTATGTACATACGTCGTACTACAACAGCAGCGTTTGTGTCTGTGCTGCTCATTTTGGGCTTCTCAAACTTCCTTTTTTGTTTTGGTCGTGAGGGCTCCGTGCCCCTTTTAAGGCACAGACCTCTCAGTTGACCTGGTTTCTCGTTCGATTTTAACACCATGTTTAGCTTACTTAGAGCGTTGGTGCCGAGAATTACGATGTCATCCTTTGACTTTTTGACAAACATGTCAATTTTCCGTGATTGGGAGGTTTTCGTTTTGAGTTCTAGTCGAATCGCTCCCAAAAATTTCATTTTGTTACCCGAGGCGTCATATATTGGCCTCTGCTTAAGCAACGGGATTTCTTCGACATTGCTGTCCAAGTCGAAGCCACGCTCCCTAGCCTCCGACAAGATCTTCAAGGGCATAATACTGATTTGAGATCCTGTGTCCATGAGAGCTACTTTCGTAGTACCCAGTAAGCACACTTGTTCTAGTGTCCGCTTTCCGAACAGATCATTTTTGGATAGGCCGGTTCTAACTCCTCCACAAGTCCACTTGTCAAGAGTTGCTGTGAAAGTGCGAGCTGGAGCTTGCTCATTCTCTTCCACCGCACGTGGTACTTGTCCACTTGAGGACTTCATTGTTGCTACGGCCTGTGTCTGTTTTGCTTTTTGGGTATCACAGCAATTTTCTGGGGCTTTCCAGCAGTCTCTTCCAAAATGCCCTTTCTTTCTGCAGTATGAACATTTTGCATCTGTAGACTGATTGCGTTCCGTTCTCTCGTGGTTGTCACCTTCTGGAACCACTGGGTTCCTAGTGGGACTGTGAGCTCTAATGTTTGCACTATTGGGCTGCCTTAAACCATGATCTCTCATAGAGGCTCTTACAGTGTTAGCCACTTGTCGGCTTCTTTCGATACACTGCGCTAAACTTTTAAGCCTTTCATAGGCCTCCTCTTGTTGGGGTTGCTCCATAGTGCTGAATAGCTGGATATATTCATCCCATTCTGTGAGCTGTGTTATCAACTCTCCAGCGCGGATCATTGAAAGTTAATTTCGCTGGCATCGGGATAAACCCAGCGTGTTAGCTCTTCAAGCTCCACGCAATAATCCGAAATGGTGGAACGTTTCCTCAACTGCCTAAGTTTTACATAGGCTTCGGTGCGTTTCGCACATTCTGTAGTTTTGAATTTTTCTTTTACCGCTCTTATGAAGGTTTTGAAACCGCCATTTTTACAGGACTGTGGTAATGTTTCCACAATTGTCTTTGGCTGGCCTTCGAGTTTAGAGCAGAAGAGATGTATGAGCATGTCGTCCTCTAGACCAAGCCTACCGTACTTCATATTGAACGAAGTCAGGAAGTTTTCAAAACCCTTCCCTTGTGGATGCGAGAAGGTGGGAACTTCCGGTAGTGCCATAGCCGCTAAGGTCGCCCCTACACTCAACTCTTGAATTGATTGAGGTGTAGTGAAGTTTTCCAACCTTTGGCTCCTCTGCGGTCTGTGCTGGCATGCTTTGATTGGCTATGGGACAATTTACGTCCTCCCAACACTGCAAAGAGGAGAAGTTATCAAAATTTCGTCGTCGCAATGATTCTGGAACTAGGTCACATTGTTCCAGTGTGGCCACCAGACCTTGCTCTGCTTGAGCTGCATCGAATTGTGGGAGCTCTGTATGTGCGAAGCTGCTCCCTTCTGGGATTTTTCTCATAGTGCCTCCACGTCCGCATGCTGCTGTTGGTCCCTCTGGTCCCTCTGAAACGACATTTTCTTATCGTTGCAGTGCCGAGGTGAAACAGATGCGCGTGTAAGGTTTTGGATAGGGACTGAAGCTTTATTGGAGTTTTCTAGGAGCTGCTTCACAGCGCTTAGTATCTGCGTTGAATCTACCCCTAGAAGCTTCGCTAGTCGGCGCATGCACTGATCATCGTGCTGCGCCTGCTCGTAGAACTCGTCTTCCTCAGCTTTGAGTTGATCCCAATCGTGGCTTTGCCATTGAGAAAGCTGGTTCATAAACTGTTCTACCTTTTCAAGCTCGGTACTAACAATTTCACAGTCTTCGTCGGTTAGTTCGTGCAGCTTCTTCGTCACCTCATCTCGATTTTTGGCTGCTTGGCGAGTGTCGCTGTCACTCCACAGCTTTTCGTGAACACGCTCTGGTAGTTTTTGCAACGCCTGCAGTCCTTTTGTTATCGTTGTCAGTGAGGTTCTCACATGAGCTGCCTGCTGCGTGAGCTTCTGTACCTGATCCATTAGTGTCGTCACCTGCGACTGACGAGCCTGTACACGAGCTCCTTTGTCTTTCTCTAGTTGGAGCATTCTCTCCACCTCCTCTTCGATAGCCTGCTTACATTCCATTTTCTGGAAGTATAAATCCTCGCTTTCCATCATTTTGTGTACTAGCGAGACTCTGCTATCCGAGGAATGAATTCGAAACAGCAATTTGGGCTATTCGTAGACCCTCTCTGTGTTGAACTCCAGGTGAAGGATAGGCTAACCGAAGAGTGCGACTATTCTATCGCAGTTTATCTGCCTTTTTTGGACTCTTCGGCTCGCTCCTTTTTCTTTTGTGGAGTAGTATTCCCTAGTTGGGGTGACCCTAAGCTTGCAGGAAACGGGCACTTTTGTTGCCCCTAGCGAATTGTACCCTTTTTCGAAATTTGGGCAGAGTTCTGCCTTGCAGAAACTCTATTCGCTCCACTGATATCTCTCTGGTGGATTGCCACTCAGAGTCAGTGGTACTACCCCACGGTAGTGTTTACAGCTCAACCGCGATGAGCGGCACTAGAGCTGTTCGCACTCTTTGGAAGGCGGAGGGGAACTCCTCTTCCTAGTGCTCCAGTAGGTGAAATAGATAATTTCACCCACTGCCTCCTACCTAGAAACCCGGTTTTCCCTAGAAAACCCGATTTTTTCCTACGGTGGACCTAGAGGGAAAATTCGGCCCCCATGTGGCGCCTTGCGGGCGCGATGTGCCAGAAGATTTCCGGGTTCACCCTTTATTTCGTCCACAGGATGGTAGTGGCTGAGGCCACGGCAGCCGCGGTAGCTGGTGGAGCCGGCGGTTGACGGTGGTCGGCGGCTGGAGCGGCGACGGTGGTGGTCGGGCCGGCGGCTGAGCGACGGCGGCGGTGGTCTGGCCGGCGGCTGGAGACAGGCGACGGCTGGAGCACGAGGGCGGCGGCGGCTGCGGCTGGAGAACGGCGGCTGCGGCTGGAGGACGGCAGCGGCTGCGGCTGGAGGACGGCGGCGGCTGCGGCTGGAGAAGAGAAGACTCGCGACTGGCGAACTGGCGAACTGGCGAACTGGCGAACTGGCGAACTGCTGGGTGTGTGGTCCGGCCACCTTTTATAGGCGCTTTCCCGCGCCTTTTATCGGCGTATTGGTGACCAGCCACGGTGACCACCCAGGGTGACCACCAATACACCAACGAACGGTTCTGAGATACCCGATGAGCCACTAGTTTTGTTATAAGTTTAATAACAATCTAAACAGCAAGACCGTAGAAGTGTTACTGTACAATAACAGGCAACAGATATCCTCTACATAAGAACATTAAATAACACCCACCTACGAAACTTATTTAAACGATAAAATGACAAAAAAAACAGGAAAAATGAAATTTCTTTAACCACTCAAATAAATATGAAAAGAAAACGGGATCGTGAACCGATTGTTACCTTCGTTGCAGGATGAAATTGACGGTACCCATATTTCCCTACTTGACGGAAACTAAAGGAGATGTAAAATTATTAGTTTTTCAGGCTAGAATAAAGATGTTCCGGACAACAGTTGGACGTCATAGCTCCGTGAAACTAGAGCCAAGCGATAGCTGTTCTTAAAATAACAAAATGCATAAAATGTTGAGGAAGAAGTTTCAATATTTCTCTCCAAACGGGACGAAAGGGGTCAGTTATTTAGACTTTGTCAATAAGTCACACACGCCTATTAAGTCACTGCTTGCACCTGTTTTAGAATTTTCGTTTAATAAATACGCCTGTAAGCTTGTGATGCAGTTTCTGTTAAGGAGATACCAGCTGATCACTGGAGTAGCGGCTATCCAATGAATATGTGCGCCGACACGCCGCGGATCACCGCTGTGATGACACCGCACGGATATCGTGATATGACAGCTATCGCTCGTCTGCCTTTGATTTGCACTTTCGGTAAGACCAGAGGCCGTATTCATGAAGCGGCGGGAGCGGGAGGTAAGCGGTATCATAGCGATATCATCTCTCTCTCCTGCCTCGCTCTATCGCCTCGGTCGCTTCCCGTGGCAAGCCGAGAACATCCTGGGAACGTTCATGAATACGGCTACAGGTGCCAGTTGTATCAGTAAAGCATGCTATTTTCTTCATTTTCACGCTTACTTTTATTTATTGCTCACCTATCTAGCAGCATCCAAGGCCTCGAGATCTTCAAGATACCTAGAATTCATCTTCAAATAGCCTCGTTCTTTTGCTTTCCTGCATTCTTATCTTATCGCTTCTTCTCTTTCTCAGTCACACATTTAAAGAGCTCCGCACATTGTTGCGGCAAAATCACCATCACTTGACAGTAAGGGACAGACGTTGAGATTGCTTCCTGCCAAACAACGAATAAGCGTCAGAAATGCTAGAATGTTGCAAGGGACGGCAGTCGAACACTCGACGAAACATCTAAGAGGCAATAACATTCTCGATTACGTTCCAAGCCCACTGACCTCTCCCATCTCTATACGGAGCATAGTGCTGTAGCATCCACCTCATCAGAGCCGTCGTTGCTAAGATTAGATATGTCACAAAAACGACAACATTGTGAGCCACTATCGAATATAACATACTGCCCTAATATGACATTGCAGTGAGCGGGCCAGATCACTTCAGTCTTCTTCACCTTTTCTCTCTTGACAATGGATGATTCTGAAGCGCATGTCAGAACGGCGCGAGTGAGTCATCTAGGACGAATCAGCGCAATACCTTCAACACCCGGGACTGACTATTTATATATTGTTCATTTTTGTTATAGTCCGTCTAAGGGTGAGGGTCGAAACGGAGAACATCTTGTTCACTCATCCTTTTACTTTCATTTTGTTTGCTTTCTTCTCAGTAGATGTGTGTTTGTTTTTTGCCAAACTTTTAGACCAAATGAACAGGAGGCGCATAGGGTTGTGACAGCAACACGTTGCGCAACGCACTGGCATTTTACGAAATTGTCTTGCCTTCTTCCAAGCTGCGGTGATTCAATACTGGCAGGCGGGTCTCATTTCTGAGGGCCCAATAGATGATGATTGATCGCGATAGAAATTCCCGAACCGTTCCACGTCTGTTTTGGTGCGAGAAAAAATGAAGATGTTCCTTCCCAGGAGGAAATGCCGGCAACTACGGAGAAAATGGACAATACCCGCTGCTGATACAACCACTACCATGCAAGATAGTACTTTGATTTACTAGCAGACTTATTGGCTACCATAAAGGAGAACCCCTCAACAAGGAAAGATCTTCCTACAACATTGTGTGCATTCTTAACGACAAACTCATTGCCAGTGGTGTTCGATGCAAAATGAACACTCAAATGCACGCTAGAAGCACCTTTGCTCCAAACATAAATTATAATTCAAAAATTCAGAAATTGGAAAACAAAAGCATCAACAGAACCTAGTCAGATCCATTTCTTTTTCGTTGCAGTGACCTACGCAAGTGCTGGTTACCCTAATTGTTAAGCTTTTTGTTGAACACCCACGCATGGGACATGACTGGCGGCGAGATATATGCTTGTCAAAGATGCTAAAACTACAAATAAGAAAAACTCGCAGTTTCTTAAGTTATTTGAAAATTGAGAAATAAGTTTTACTGGCCAAGGAAGGAAGGGTATCAGCTGTATGTCTTCGAAGGTGGGCCCTTCAAATGTGCATTATGGAATCATATAGGAAACACGTTCCCATCACAGAATTTGCAAAAAAGATGCTACCTACTGTAGGTCAAGGAATAGAACACCTGACCTCACGTCTATAAATCAATATTTCTGCATTTTTATGCTTACTCGATGTTTGGAAGATATTGTCTTGTGCACCGTAGGTTCAGGAACAGGAACAGGTTCTTATTTTCATCAGTCAGTCAAGCGTCTGTTTCTTTCCGAGGTCACTCCGGAGAAGGCCTCATTTCTGACCCCGAGAACATGAGAATAGATTGATGATAACTGCACAGAAGATTAGAGCTAAGCTAACCTTTAAATAACGCTAATGTGGGACTCGAATAATAGGTACCAGACTTGTTCAAACGAGAAAACACACTAGTCCATCGGCTCCCAAATCAAACCAAAAGCACATTTAGATTGGCTCCATGATACCCCTGATAGCAATAAACTTTGTAACAACTATTTCAGGAACTCCGCCGGACTTCAAAACGGCTACAGATGACGATATATGCAATAAGGCAGCACATTTTGATCACAGCCTAAATCGATGCGTTTGCAACGACCCGTCCTCCGATGCTACAGTAAAAGAACCGGGAAAATGGGCAGGATATCTACCGGTACCGTCAATTTTTGACTGTGCTGCTAGTGTCGAGAATAACACTGGAAATGATTTAGTTCTCTCACGTAATTCTTCTGTAAAATTTCTGCCCTAAGTGTTCTATCCTTGGGGATGCAAATTACATAGTCTCCGTGTTTTTTTTTTGCTTCTCTCTCAGCAAAGAGCCTTTCCTTCCACATGGTGGAACGGTAGGAATAAGTATAAGTATAAGTTTATTACGTTGCTTAAGGCAAACGTCAAATACAAGCAGAACTGCCAAAACATGAGAACAACTAACGAACAAACAAACAAAACAACTAACCAAATCCTTCCCAAGTGTGATAAAACTTCTACGTGAACATAAAGAAGATGCTATGGCTTCAATAGAAGGTTCGAGACTTTCCGCTTGAAACATCCAAGGTTTGCAGAAAAAGTATTGTTTTTAGTCAGCTTGAGGTACATGGAACCAGCTCTATTTACAAAAAAATTGGCTCTTAGTGAAGTTTTAGCCCTATCAAATGCAATTTTGTTCCGTGCGCCACGCGTGACTGACGAAACAAGCCTAAGCGCTGCAAGATCAAGATTAATTCTTCCTGTTACTATCTTGTGTACCATACACAAATCTAAGACATCCCTCCTTGTACTTAGGGAAGGGATATTCAGATACTTATTTCGAATAGTGGATCTGGGGATCCTAGAATAGTGAAAGCCTCCGACTCTAATAAGCAGTTTGCGCGTAAAATTGTTTTGCACTTTCTCCAAAACAATAATGTCTTTCTTTTTATAAGGGTTAAAAACAATACTACCCGACTCAACTATTGGCCTAATGTACGTAGTATACGCCATGGTAAGAATAAGCAGATTTTTTGGCAGAATGCGCGCACAACCACGACCAACGACCACAGCGAGTTGGCGACGGCGAGAGGTAGGTCGGTCACGACGGCTGAAACTTCTGGATAAGACTTCTTTTGGACTTTCTCGACAGTGTTTCATGCTTTCTGGCGCTTTTTTCCGCTGGCCCCTTTTTAGCGTACCTTGGCAGGTGATCCGTTGCTGCATGGGTGACACCGGCTTCTACTCACCGACACGCTCCGATTCAGCCATACAGTCAGTGTTTATCATTATTACCAGAGTCGCCCCAAACCCGAAAATAGAGCACCCCCCGACGGTGATCTTTTCTTTTCTAGGCCTTCTTACGTTCATTACAGTTAGAAACTGATTTTACTATATATCAACTCCACTAATAGAATAGTATAGCGTGGTACGATAGGGAAAAATCTTCTAAACTGCTCCTGTGGGCTTATCCGCACTCTACCGCGTCTACGCGATCTATGGGACGAAGTACACCTTCTTCATTACGTGTGAGGATTGAGGAACAGATTGTAGGAGTCTCAATCCAAAATGCTTAATCTGCGGAAACACAAATGAAACCAATCGGTGTTGGTGGACCGCTTGATAACGATAACTGTTCGACGGCAATAATATTCCTCCGACTCCCTACCCCCGTTTTCACCACGTCAATACCCCTTCCTTGTGCCGGAGTGAAATGAAAATTTAAAGAAAGGCGTAGTGAGAGATAAGCACTCGCACACCTATCGAAAAACATCTTTGAAAAGTCTTCTCACTGATGCTGTAAAAAGTGTGATTTGCAGAACGTCTTTTAGATCTGTACGCACGCCGTACGACGTCTGGATCAGGTGTTATAAATCCACACGCATGTTGCACAACGTCTGTGACAAATTTGCTGAGCACCGACGTACGTGTAACGACGTCGCCACGACGTATATGGCACGTATTCCGCACCCCAACGCTCGTGGCGCAAGACGATACTGAGGAAAAAACTCTGGTCCGCATTCAGTGGTCCCTTCTCCCCTCTTCACTCTACCCCTTCACTGACCTCCCTTTGCTGATGCTTACCCTTCTTAACTGGTCCTCCGTTACTGCAACTAGCTTTACTGGTCTTCCTTTCACTGGTCCCCTGGTGCTAATCCCCATTTCACTGTCCTTCCGCCCTCTCTTACTGGCCTACTCCTCACTGGTCCCCCCTTATTGGTCCTCCCTTCATTGGTCCCCCTTTACTGGTCCCCCTTTACTGGTCCCCTCCTCACCGGTCAACAGTCGGTGGCACCTCCTCCGAAATCAGACACCCGTTGCGCGACATCGGTGATACGTCGTCTAAATCCGGACACCTCTTGCGCGGCCTCGGTGACACGTAGTCTTAATCCGGGCGCCCCTTACATCGGTGACACCTCTTCTGAACCCATACACGCTCTGCAGTACATGGTTGACATGATTTCTGAACCCGGACGCCTGTCCAACGACGACGGTAACACGGCTTCTCAACCCGGACGCCCTTTGCGCGACTCCGTTGACATGTCTTCTGACGTTGGCGACACGACGTGGTTGACACCTCGCCTGAATCCGGACGCCTGTTAGTCAACGTCAAGGCCAGATGGACCGATGAAGGACGGATGGACAGACGGACAGACGGACAGACACAACCGCTTAGTCTTTTATATATGGTGGGATTCTGTTTTATCACAGGTGGAAATGTCCTTTCTCCACGTGGTTCCACTGGGGACGGCTTGCTGTGCGAGCTAAGAGGAACTCGGACACTCGATTGCAGGCGACAGGCCCTTGTGACAGGACGGCCTATGAAGACCCTTGTCACATCACATGGTGTACGACAGTTGAAGTTTTTCGAGATAATGCTACGGCGTCCGCCGAAACCGATGCGCACTCGGAAAGCTCGGCGAGTGTGAGAAGTATGCGCGGGCCTCTGGTGCAACGACGGAATCGGGGGCAACTGAACTAGTCCGAACGTCCTGCAACGTAAGCAGGACTCTCCTGTCAACGTGAATGGTGGTACGTTGAAGGACCGCTCGTGCGAGTTGGTAGAAGCATTGAAGCGAAGAACAGTTAACTTCTGTGCGGTGCAAGAGACAAGGTGGTCCTGCTGCAAGTCAAGAGATATAGGACAAGATTTTAAGTCTGTTCTATGTGGAGGTGCCAGGACCACTAGTGTTGGAATAATCGTCTTCGAACGATTTCGTGACCCGATTGTAAGCGTCGAACGCTTTGACGATCGATTGATGAAGATCGCTGTCGTTGCTAAGGAGCGACTCTATCACTTCTTCTTTGCGTATGCTCCGCATACTGGCTGCTCCGATCAAACCAAGGATGAGTTTTGAAGCCTGCTTGATGAGAAGACAGCAGATGTGCCTTCGAAAGATCATCGTAGTCGCAGTGGGCGCGACAAACGATGGGTACAGCTTTCATAATGGATTCGGTTACGGGTCGCGTAACGCAGGTGGAGAGCGTATCCTTGAACAGTTAAAAAGGTGGTCTTTATGCGTGGTGGGTAGGGTTCGATTTCTGACCAAACAATGAATAGTTTCTGTATAAACGATCATAACTCGGTATGCTTTTCGAATTACAAGAGTGAAAAGTGCCTTCTTACTGTATAATGATTAGTTTTCAAAAGAGACGTCATCATGCCGAGCGGGGGTGCCATTTTCGGCAAGTATTTCGGCAAAAATCGACTAAAAATCGCAAAAAAAAATCGAACCTCTGCATGAAGGCCTTTTTAAACTGTTTTTTGCATTACAAGAAAGCTTTGTTTTCTTTTTTAAAGCCATAGGATTTTTCCTAGTTCAAAGACAAACTGGCCGAGTTATGATCATTTCTGTGAATGCCCAATTTTGTCGCTCCAAAGATGTTCGTGCAAGGTCGACCAGAAGTTGATCCAACATGCTTGATTCAGAAAATCAAGATTTTTTTACTGTGTGCTGATGAAGACATGAAACTTTTTATAGCAGTATTTTAACTGCATAGGTGGTCTGTTTCACATAGTTGAGAACCATCATATGTGGAGTCACAGCTTTTTTTGTGTGATACACAGGGCGTGAATTGTTGCAGGGTGCGATTACACTCTCTGATGTTCTTTCCATCAGAAGCTAAAAATTCTTGAGAAATTCATCCTCCTTATATGATCGACGAAATCGGAAAACGTAGTTGCCACACGTATACTGCCTTAAGTTGGAGATTCTTTAGAGCCTCAGAAAGACTCATAAAGAATAAACTAGAAGAAGTGTGGATTTTATTCTTTAAAAGCGGGTTCGAAAAGTGAGCCTTTTTGATTGGAGGAGGAGCGCCGCAGGTAACGCAAAACCGATGCTTAAACCGATGCTCGACTCAGAAAAGCATGATTTTATCTCTGTGTATCAAGCAATTCTTAAAATTTTGTAGACATAACTTTGTTTTCTGATGTTGTCTCCCTCAGAAGGCAGAAAATTATTTCCGTGGCAGTTCTTCCTTCGCTTGCGACTCTGTCATCGATTCCAAGAGCGCTTCGAAAAATCTTGTAGGAAAGAACATAAGTCGTCAGGGGAATCATCATTTAAAAATTTGATAGAGTGTATTTGATGAAATGTAATTTTTTGTAATTGTGGATGCTAATCGTAAATGAGTGCAATTTCGAACGCAGATGTCGCTCCTTCAGCTGGTGGCGATGTCCGTTCCTCCACGTGGTGGCACTGCAAACTGCTCGCTGTGTGAGCTAAGCTAAGCACGGACACTCGGATGCAGGCGACAGGGCCTTGTGACAGGCCGGCCTACGAAGACCCATGTCACATCACATGGTGTATGATAAGTCATGTTTTTCGAGATTGTGCTACGGCGTCCGGTGGAGCCGACGCGCACTCGTAGAGCCCGGCGAGTGTGGAAAGTACGCGAGGGTCCCTGATGCGAGGACGGCATCGGGGGCAACTGAGCTAGTCCGAAAGTCCCGTAACGTAAGCAGGACCAGCGTGGAAACGCTGAATGTGAGTACGTTGACGGGCCGCTCGTGCGAGTTGGTTGAAGCACTGGAGCGTAGAAGAGTTGATTTCTGTGCGGTGCAGGAGACGAGGTGGTCCTGCCGCAAGTCAATGGACATAGGACACGGCTTCAAGGCCGTTCTATGTGGAAGTCAGAGGACCACCAGTGGTGTTGGAATAATCGTCTCCGAACGATTTCGTGACTCGATTGTAAGTGTCGAACGCTATGACGATCGGTTGACGAAGATCGTTGTCGCTGCGGAGGAGCGGCTCTATCACTTCTTCTCTATGCTCCGCAGTGTGGCTGCTCCGATCAAGTCAAGGAAGAGTTTTGGACCCTGATTGATGAGAATACAGCAGAGGTACCGCCGAAAGATGTCATCATAGTCGCTGGTGACCTTAATGGGCACGTAGGTGCTGCGAAGAACGGGTACAGCTGTCATGGTGGTTTCGGATACGGGTCTCGTAACGCCGATGGTGAGCGCATTCTTGAGTATGTGGAATCGCATAATCTCACCATTGTGAACACCGTTTTCCGAAAACGCGACTCCCACCTCATCTCATGCTACAGTGGGAGCTTCAAGTCTCAAATAGACTTTGTCCTTGTCAAAGATCGCGACCGAAACATTGTCACAGACGCGAAGATCGTGCCGTATGAGACGGTCGCCCCACAGCATCGCCAGCTGGTCTGTACTTTTAAGATCACCCCTCCGAGGTTGAAGCAGGTCGAGTGTTGCGGTGCAGCTAGAATCAAGTGGTGGCGAATGAAAGAGAAAGAAGCAGCTGTGATTTCTCGCGTGCGGTTACCGAGAGTCACGACTGTCGACGAAACTTGGAAGAAAGCAACCAACGCGATACGCCAAGCTGCAAGGTTGGAACACGGCATAACGAAGCCTGGGCGAAGCAAGGTCGACAAGCAAACATGGCTGTGGACGGACGATGTGAAAGCGAAGGTTAGAGAGAAGAAGTCGCTTTATCGTGTGTTTCTCAGCGATAAAACAGCCGAAAGCTGGCAGAAGTATCAGAAGGCGAAGAAAGCTGCCAAGAAAGCCGTGGCTGTTGCGAAAGCCACTCATTATAGTGACGTCAACGAAAAGCTCGAGTCGCGCGATGGTGAGCGGTATTTCTACCGGCTTGCTAAGACCCACCATCACCAAACCGAGAATATTGAAAAGTTCTTTGGCATCAATCATGAGAGCGGCCATCTTCTGACAGACCGCAAAAACCCGCTGAAGCGATGGCGTGATTACTTTGAGGAAATTTCTACTATGGGATTTCCTCACCCGGCCATCCTTTCTATGGATTCTGTTCACGGTCCCGCTCACAAGATCACCGTGGAGGAAACTGAAGCAGCTCTAAAGAAGATGAAGCTATGCAAGGCGACAGGAGCGGATGATCTGGCAACCGATGTTTGGAAGTCGAAGCTGTGGTATCCTGCTGAGTGGTTGGCTGAATTCTTCAACCAGGTAGTAAAGGAGAAGAAAGTACCGGAGTGTTGGCACAACAGTACGACGATTCCGATTTGGAAGAAGAAAGGCAGTCTTGCAGACTGCTCCAATTATCGTCCGATGCGCTTGCTTTCGCACAGCATGAAGATCTTCGAACGAATTCATGAAATCGTCAGGCTCTCCGACAACCAGTGCGGCTTTGTGTCTGGTTCTGGTACCATATACACGCCGCCCGCCTCCTGGTGGAGAAGCATCGCGAGAAACAGAAGCCGGTGCATATCGCCTTTCTCGACCTGGAGAAGGCCTTCGACAGCGCACCGCGTGAGGTTATATGGTACTCCTTGCGATAACAAAACGTACCTGAGGAACTCATAGAGTGGGTGCGGATGCTCTACTTTTGCCCAAAGAGTTGAGTGCAAGCTGCAGCTGGAACCTCAATGGAGTTTCCCATCTCTGTTGGGGTGCACCAGGGTTCTGCGCTTTCTCCACTCCTCTTTGTTGTCGTCATGGATGCCATTACGCGAAATCTTTAGAAGCCTGTCCCATGGACATTGCTCTATGCTGATGATGTGATGCTCGCTTGCGAAGATAAAGATGATATCGAGCGGCAGGTGCGAGCTTGGTGTGACCGCCTGGCGATGTTCGGTCTCAAATTGAATGTCAAGAAGGCCGAGTACCTAACGACTGACGTAAGCGAGTCCAGCTCCATTAAGATTAAGCTTGCACGTACTTCGGTGTTTAAATACCTGGGAACAGCAATAGCGTCTGACGGCGGTCTGATGGTTGAAGTGAACTCACGCGTGAGTGCAGCTTGATCCAGTGGCGTTCGCTAACTGGTGTACTCTGCGATAGGAAGATACCAGAGAACCTGAAGTCAAAGATCTACAGAACAGTCGTGCGGCCGGTAGCAATATACGCCGCTGAGTGTTGGCCTGCGACTAAGGAAGTTGAAACGCGCCTCTGCGTCATGGAGACGAAGATGCTGCGCTGGACGGCTGGAGTCACCCGCATGGACCGCATGCGAAATGATGTCATTCGGCAGAAGTTCGGTGTCGTGCCGATAGCCAACAAGATGAGTGAAGCTCGCTTACGATGGTTCTGCGTGGAAAGGAAGACAGCGTCCGCAAGATAGGCCTTGAGTTGGAGGTGTCAGGAAAGCGGCCTAGAGGACGCCCGAAGCAGCGTTGGTCGGATACGTTACACATGGACATGAAAGTAACTGCCGTCCACCCTGATCAAGTGCATGACCGGGAAAGGTGGCGTCATACCACCAGAAGAGCGGACCCCGCGACGAAGCGGGACAAACGCTGAAGAAGAAGAAGAAGGTGTCGCTCCTCCAGCTAGAAAGCCTTTCCCCGATGTTCTGAGGAAGAAAAACCCTTAAAAATTGGTTTGGTTAAATCAAAACTACGGGCAGAAAATCTTTATTCTTAAATGTGGAACAATGAGTCTTCAAAACGTTGGTCAACTAATTCATTTAATCAATCAGTAAATAATATTTCTTCGTCAGTGAATAATCTCTTCAGTCTCCACCCACACTTGGAAAGAAGAACTTATTCAGACTCGCAAGTATTACCTTAAAAGCCGAAAATAAAGGCGAATCCTCCGAATACCAAGAGAGTACGACCCCCTTCCCCTCCCTGAAACGCGATCGCCATACGATCCACTGCAATTCTCGCGCCTCAAGCTTGATGCTGGTTTTTGGCTAGTTTCACTCACTATTAGTAAAGTAAAGTACCTACATATTGTGTCCAAACTGATGAAGTGGCGAACATAGACGAAAACTTCTGTCATAGGCCTATGTTATACTCCCGCGGGAGCATTCGCGGGACGTCCGCGGATGGAAGGTGCAGCGCGGACGGTCGTCGTCGTCCCGGGGCGGCTAGCGTCGCATTGGAGCGCGTTTCCCGCGCCGAACTCCGCGGGACGACAGCCTTCCGCGGTGCAGTGCACCGCGGACGGGGGGGGGGAAGTATAGCACCTCTTGTAGACCTTACGATACAAAGCACGAATATCAAGTGCGACGTCATTCTATTGATCTAGGGAGAAGGCATCCACCCCACACACAACTCACGACTCTGTAGAAAAACTCCTCCTTCCCCGGAAATTACGTCAGTGGAGTAGCAGGCCTTGATGTCCTCCTACGCTATTCTAATCAAGAATATGCACGAGTTTCTAACAGCGCAAATCAGAGCCGCTGAGGCGTGGTAGCGACGTTCAAGCTTTGGCTGTACCTGCCGTGTGCGCTCCAATCGTATCCAACTACTACAGAAAGAAGACCCAAGTCCTATGCGTGTTGATAGAAAGGTTTCATGAGGAGGACCGCATATTTTTTGATCATGGTCATCGGCGAGTTCAATCCAGAGGGGAGCCATTTTTCTAAAAATAGAATCAGCAGTCTATTATGTTCAGATTTACGAGAGATATCCTAGAGATCCTAGAGATGTTTAATATTATTATGATTTAGGGTTCTGTATGCCTCGACTGCACTTCTATCAAGCGGAAAAAAACTGTTGTCTTTCTCGTCGACGCGTCTCCTTCAGTCAACCCATATTGGACGAATGTACATTAATTTCCAATGTTTCCGGTTTGCTTATCTTTTGGCACCTGAAGGGGTAGCTTAACACGTTGACGCCACTGTCGCTCAATTGTGTGCTACAGCCAGTCTGTCCCCGATGTTGAGAAATAGTGCGGTACATTACTTCAAGAAGAATGATATCCGGTCCATCAAAACGTCGTCTAGGATAGGTTATTCAGGATCCTGAACACGATGCGGATGTCCTTTTGGACGATTACGGCTGGTTTCCCTCTTAATCGGTAGCCGTGTCAGGACCAACGACTTTCCCAAAACTCTGTGTAGGAGTTATGTGAGAACATCGAAACAAGTCCTACCTCAGCTCTTTAAAAATGCTTTCAATTTTACTTTCGGAATAAGCTCCCATCTCTGCTTTTCTCCTCAGCAGCCCCATTCGTTTCCTTTTACTTCTCTGACTTCTCCTCAATTTTATTTGATTACCTTATACGCTGGCTCCGACACCATTGTTGAATCACTCTGTTCGATTGCTCATTCTTCCCTTGTCTTACAATCGCCCATTTTTACATGCCTTGTGCGTAATAAATGTACAATAAACCACAAATTTTATTCTATAGCTCCGTCCTTTCACAAGGCAGAACGGTGGTCGTCAGGGTATGTGATGGTAGGTGTGCGCTGGTTAGCGTTACCCATTCCTATCACAACATACCCTCGCCACTTGGTTGAAATTTTGAAAACGGAGGTACATCACTTGTCATGAGCACCAAAACTCCTAGACGAAGTTTTTGCTACATCGTACACATTCCTCCCGTCTATTTTCCATCCTGATGCGACCACCCTAGTTAACGACATGGCGGGGGGGGGTAACCAGTCGTAACTGTTGAACGAATGTTACTATCGTGTTTGTCGTCCCAAGTTTATCTTTAGACGAATGATTTTTAGACGAAGCTTGGGTCACGATATGTCGTGCCATGTTTGTGCGACGCGCTTCGCCCCACGGGCCAGACACGAAAATTGACCTGGTCGTCAACATGTTAAGAGGCATAACCCCCCCCCCCCCCCCCGCACCCCTTCCCCAACTCACTGAGCTAAGTTCAACGTAGCTGCACCACTTGTGCAGTTTTCTTCCTCCTTAGTAGTACAATTTTTGTAAACATTGCCATATGTTCGACCTTACCCTACTTTCTCTAAAATCAGCTGAGCAGCTCAAAATCATGGCAGGAGTATGAAGCCGTACAGCCCTCGGCTCTACAGTCCCCATTGTCATCTTCCTCAGATGGAAAAGATTGACTCCCAAAACTTTTCATGCCATCTTGAACGATAAAAAAAATTATCCACAGAATCGCTGCAGCGTTGAGGGACCGTTCTATCCGACAGGTTTTCGTAGCCAACACTTAAAGATTTGCTAATGGAAAATAAAAAAGTTTGCGACAGGACTACAACCTTCGGAAATCAAAAAATTAGATATAAAGCTCATACAGATATAGAAGTCAAATTGAAATTGTGTTCGTTTCAGCTGAATAATAATTTCATTCGCAGCCTCCGTCAAATGCAAAATTCGCGCTCAGAAAAGGTTCAAGAATCTTTTTCAGCGCGTTTTCTTGTAGCTTGGAGTGAACTACGTGTACCTATTCTGAACTCTTTGTCAAAGACATTCAACTAGAAATCAGAAGATGAAGTACCAACTCCCTTTCAGGGAGAAGAGCATTTTCCACTTTACGCAATTCATGGAAGAAGCCGAGGCACTAGTTAAAAGTTCCGATTCCACCAACGACGTCGGCCGAAATTTTTTTCGCCGAAACTTTGTCTAGGGAGGCGGTTATTTGGGGTGCCGATCACGAATCTGACATCCGTTTTCACGTTTCGGTCGGAGATCATCCATGCCGTTAACAAGGGTGGTCCCGGCAAGGTCACCGATTTCGCCCAAACTTCGTCTAGGGGGTTATTTGGTGTGTTTATCACGAATCTGACACCCATTTTTCACGATTTGGCTGGATAATATAGATACAGGAAGGCACAGGATTACATTCTTAAAGCTTCTGCCAGTGACGGCAGGTAGAGGTTAGTATGGGTAAGTGGTCGGTTCATTGAGTTAGGAAATCCGCGATATTGGCGGAAAAAGGAAGAGGATTGACTGCTTTTCGAGTCGCTCGTTGAAAACGCTACAGCCATGGCACTTCAAGCTCTCTAAAGGAATCGACGTCAAGCCGAACGATGTGATTCCAGATTGAAGAATTTGTACGAGAAGCTTGACCTGGACAGCTCCGTTTTCCAAGAATGGTTGGGAAGTATGGATCAGATTCGTGATCAGCCCTCAAATAACCCCTAGGCAAAGTTTCAGCGAAATCGGTGATCCTGGCTGAACCATCCTTGTTAACGGTATGAGTGGCCTCCGACCGAATCGTGAAAAATGAATGACAGATTCGTATCTGCACTCCAAATAACCCCCTAGAGGAAGCTTCTACAAAATCGGTGATCCTGCCTGGACCATCCTTGTTAACATGGGGAAAATACATCTCTCTTAGCACACCACGGTAAATACTCTGGTGCAGAATCACTCAATTCACTCGTAGTGATAGTGGCACTCCGATCGGAGTCCTCTGCTTCTCTACCCTACTCTGCCATTCCTGGTGGAAGCTCCGGAGATGTGCATAAGGTGGTGTGGGGATGGTCTATACTCGGGGATGATACCCGGAATTTTCGCGCCGGGTACCATCCCCGAGTCGGGTGAGAATAGCATACGGCCCCTGATTTGCCTTATAAAACATTTTCACGAATGCAATAGAGATCGAGTTAAACACATCCACATAAATTTCCAAACTGCAAAACAACTAAAAGAAAGCACATAGGAAAAGTTGAAAAGAGAATGTCGCCTGAGCGAAACCTTTGAAGCCGTCGTGGATTAAGGAATTATAGAAAAGGAAGAAACTCGATGTCTTGCCACTTCTCTCTTTCTTGTCATTTTAATATTAGAAATGTCATTGTACGACATCTGCTCCGCGGCAGCAGTACGTGCTCTGGATACTGGATTCACCTCATCTCATCATGAAAATGCGTCCGAAGCTGGCGCGGCTCCCGGTCAGCCTACGATATTCGAGCGCTTCGTTCCGCCTTCTACTGTAGTGGGAGACATCTAACGTAACGCACCCTGACATGAGGTTTTAGGCTTCTGAGGGACTGAAGTGGCTCGCCTTAATTCTATAGCGTCACAACGTCAAGTAGTCTAGAACAAATTCAGTTAATTAAAGAAGGTTATTTTACAGATGGTTGCTTTTGTCAAACGTGCCTTCGGATATCTGTGGAATACAGCGAGATTGGGAGTTGTCAAGTTCTGGACAAACGTCGCTGACGTTCTTCCACTGGGAAATTACGACAACAACTATTTGCAGTATGTTTACTAATTTAATGTTTTCAACTATGTAAAAATTTTTCGAGTCACTCGCCACAGCATAATTGGTTCCGCTTTTCTAAACTGAGGTCTCTGAGGAACTGCGCAATTTATCCACCTAAACTCGTGAAAAGCCTTGTTTGTTAAATCACCCAAAGCACCGATCTACAGCCGGGTTTGAATGTGGAGCTTTGCAAGGTATGCTAGTAGGAAACCACACTTCCTCCACAGGAGTGCTATTAATGTAAAGCCCGACTTTGTTGTACATCGTCTAGAACGGAATAGAAGTCTTCGCTGCTACAAACCTATGTTCTGGCAATAGAACCCTTTTTTTTACAAACAACAGCTCCACTATCAGAATAACATAAACTTTTCTCACCAGTGGTGCATGCAAATGAAAGATATGTACAGCTCACATACTGTACATTAGCAAGTTCTTCTTTCTCTCATGGTCTGTTGTAAAACCTAGGTTGCTCCTTATGACCCCCATCATTACTGGGAAAGGGTAAGCCGTTAGCAAGTGCGGGACGTTCTGAAGTTCCTATTCGCTAAGCTCTTTATCCATCGGCTAATACTGACTGATATGCCGCTCGAGCAGGACGACAATTGTGTGTCAGCACTGTAGAACGGTTCTGTGTCTGACTCGAAGAATTTGTTATACCATGAGAGTAATCCATTTCATCTTCATCAGTGGGGTTTTCCTTGCAGGGAATAGGAGAGCGACAGAAAAAGGTAGTAGTCTGTTGACACAAGGTCTGGGTTGTGTGTACGGTCGTGTGTCGGTACTTCCCATCCAAAGTCGACCAGCTTCTGACACGTCACTCTTGCAATGTGTGCGTTGTAATGCAAGAACTGGAGCGTGCTGCGATTAGGGCGCTTCTCTCCGATTTCGGCGGCAAATTTATCCAGCTGCTGACGTTACAGGTCTGCTGTAGGGGTTGCGTTCGCAGCAGCACGTTGAATGACCCATTGAATCCAACAACCATGGAGAGAGTGGAGAGATGATCCGATGCGTGTGGCTACAGTGATTTGCCTTCCTGAGGCCGCGGGAGTAAATGTAGAGGTCACCAGACTCTCTCCTGGTGCCGCTACCCGTAAACCTTAGTTTATACTTGCTCCGCCACGCGGCGCGGCACCACGATGGTCATAGATATCGACTTTTCGCGCCGCTCGATCGATATCTATTTCGACTATTGTGCCGCGCCGCGGAGCGGCACAACTATAAACCAGGGCTAAGGCGCCTTTTATACTTGCGCTGCCCCGCGGCGCGGCGTGATGGTCGGCATGACTATCGATTTTTCGCGCCGCGAGGCGGCGCCGCATCGCTTTCATACTCCGCCGCCGCAAAACACCACACTTGACGGAATTTTGGGTTACGGTATTCGGCGAATCGCGCCGCTGAGGGGAAGGGCGCGGCGCGGCGCGATCAGTTGCGGCGGACTCGGTGATGAGTCGAAGATTTCACCACCGTGGTGAAGAAATTGCTATGCCCTTTGCATTTTGGTCCCGCACAAGTGCATCTCTAGGTCGTGGTGGAGGGGGGGGGTCTGTTTGTCATGTACATTGCTCTTTGCTCTTGTTTCGCAACTCGTTTCGTCGAAAATTGGCGAAATAGGCAAAAGAGCGAGGAAAGAAAATGATTTCCGTGCTAAATTCGCAAAACGGAGGTCGAAGCTGGGCGAAATAGGCAAAAGAGCGAGGAAAGCAAATGATCTCCGCGCTAAATTCGCAAAACGGAGGTCGAAAATTGGCGAAATAGGCAAAAGAGCGAGGAAAGCAAATGATTTCCGCGCTAAATTCGCAAAACGGAGGTCGAAAATGGGCGAAATAAGCAAAAGAGCGAGGAAAGCAGCAATAAATGGAAAGAGTGACTCATGGAGTGTCTCTGTCGTCATCATCGGCGCACAGTCCGTAGTACACAGAAGCTCGTGGCCGCGCGTCGCTGACGCCCCCCTTTCTAACTACAATCGCGCAGCGGCGCGTCAGATTCGTAGCGCGGCGCGGCTGGCCGCGCCGCGCTCAGAATTGACGCGCCGCTGCGCGGCGGGAGTATAAAAGGCGCCTAATGGATGTGGTGAATCGCAGGGCCTAGGTCCCACGTCAGCCATCCGGAATGGAGAAGGGGGCGAGTCGCGGGAGCGCAGGACGTCGAATGCGGCGCGCGCCAGCCAAGAGAGGCGGCGCGCCGATCGATGGTGCTGACATCGCCGATTTTCCCATACTCCCGGGACGTTCGATGGCGTCTCATAGAAAAGCCGGTCCAAGCACGGAACCGAGGAGCGATCGCAGTCGCGGCACTAGTTACCCTTGTCAACCCAATGGAAGATGCGCTTGTTGTTCGCACTACAGACATCACTTCTCAGTTGGTTTGACAAGGGACGTCAGCCAGTTATTTATCCGCCTGTACGAGAGCGATGGGGTAAAAACCTCTGCCAGCAGTGATCGTGTTCCGTCAAGTCATGGTAGACCCACTGCTCCATCGATCTGATTCCTCCAGCCGTTGCAGTCAAACGTTGCTGACCTCGAATAGACATCCCAATCGAGTCCTTGATGTTGAAGTCACCGTTACGAAACTGATGGTGAGCAAACCAGTCGGTGCAGTGCGTTCGGACATTGAGAACTCGGCGATGACGTGACAATTGGATGCGGATGATGACTCGCTAGATTTGAGGTCGTATAGTGGAAGGGCGTGAAGGGGCTTCGAAAGCTTCATCTTCCTGGAAAAGAGCACATCACCGATATACTTATATATGCACAAGAAGATTAGCTTCAACGCAGTGTGAGAAAAACATATATATATAATATATATTGCGTTCGTCTTCTTCCATTTAGTAAAGGCGAGTGAATGATGCATTCTAACAGTTTTCACAATGTTTCCTTTTTGCCTCTTTCAAGCAGTATGCTTCTGAGTTATTAAAATGAAAGGCCCTATTTAATGCGGAGCTGTTTTAGTAGACATCAACGTCGTCCAAAAATTAAGTTGGAGCCATTTCGAAAATTACTCCAGCTTTACCTTTAGTTTTCAATTGCTTGATATCTGATCAGTCTACCAACGTGGCGCACGGTCACCATACAGTACAGGAAGACAAGTAACGTCACGCACCCATGCGGTCAATTAGCTGTGAGCTGACAAGGGAACTGTCTGAACGGTACGTCGGAACGGCAAGAACGAGTACTATAGGGAGAATCCCCGTCCTCCAAACAGTAACAGAACATTTTTGTTTTTGCCGAATCCTTGAGGCAAACGAGTACGGGTGTGTAATGGTTAAGGGTCCGTAGAGCGAGCTCATCACGGCAGCGCAAGATCGCGGTGCTTTGGACTGGGTGGCGCAGTGGTAGAGGGGATGCCTCATGTTCGTGAGGTCGAGGGTTCGGTTCCCATGCTTCGTTGCGTTTTTGCACTTTTGCCATAGGATCGGATTTCCATGGAGATTTCCATATCTGAACTTGTTTTTGGAGTTTGCTACGGTAAGATGTTTTTATTACTTATTATTTTTCGACATCTCCTAATTCAAAAGCAATGTCCGAAATATGCCAAATACAGTTTTATATGAAACTTTTACTCCAATTAATTGTTCTCATTGTCAATTTGAGAAATTTTGACGCAGGGACAACATGAAACAGCGGCAGAAAGCTAGAAAAATGCTTCAAATGCAGTTTATTAGTGTCGGTGAGGTGGGTGCCACCAGTGCGCTCACAGTGTATGAGGGGACCACATGATCTTCAACTTGACCAACCACCTAGATCAGTATCGTCGCCTCTGTTATGCGTACAAAGTCGCGCTGTGAGCTGCTGCCGCCAACACTGACTCTACAATGATTGCTAACCCTCGAGTGGTCATTCACCTACTGACACTGAAGTGCGGATCTCCACTGCTTGCTGTCCCTTAGAGAGACGAGATGAAGCTGGCGGTAAGGATAGCATGTAGCTCACAGGATTTCGAACTGCGACAGCTGGAAAACGACGAAGTGGAGAAGTTGGAGGTAGTGGAAGAAGAGGACCAAGAGTTTCAACCAGAAGAGGATTGTGCCGGAGTCACGACGCCACTAACCAGTGAAGGCACTATTACGTTTTCGGGAGGACAGATCGTTTCGGAGGAAAAGGTTTGACTATACCAGAATTGTTATCCTCTACAAGTTTGAGAACGGGGGAAGTGGACTGTGTCGCGATTCCAAGCTGATTGGGCTGCAGCGGAGTACCACTGGGTAGGAACTGTGAAGCAATCTCGCAGTAGAGGTGTACTAGCCACTGCTTTAGATTTCTTTGAAAAGATGAAAATGAATCATCACCATCAACATCATCATCATCAACATTTTGGTTGCTTCGAATACCCGAATCGAATCGCATTCCTGGAAGACCCCGGTCCATGTGATGGTGATGAGTCAGGATGTGAAGAAACTGTAGCCTTCATACGTTGCTCATACTGTGATCGGTCTTACTGTTGTATGCACTTTGTGTCTGTGTATCATTGGTGCTGAAGTTATTTCATAAATATTTCGTATATAATCTATTTGGCATATTTCGGACATCACTGGTGAATGACGAGATGTCGATAAATAATGAGTAGTAAAACAACTTATCGTAGCAAACTCCAAAAAGAGGTTCAGATATGGAAATCTCTATGGAAATCGGATCCTATGGTAAAAGTGCAAAAACGCGACGTAGCATGGGAACCGAACCCTCGATTTCACGGAGATGAGGCATACTCGCTACCACTGCGCCTCCCACACAAAAATGTTCTGTTACTGTTTGGAGGACGGGGATTCTCGCTATAGTACTCGTTCTTGCCCTTCCGGCGTATCGTTCAGACAGTTTCGTGTGAGCTTAGCCGATGTAGACGAAAAGTACTATGGGTTTGTGCCTAATCTCATGGGTAGCGGAACAGCAGTGAGTGAGACATGCTCATATCGAAGAAGGTAGTGCAGAGGCAAACACAAGTGAGATGATGAAGAAATTAGCAAGAATTCTGCATGCGGTGCATGCGACAGCCGACACCTCCTCTTTCTGCGCTACCACATGCCCCAACTAACCGGGGAAGGGTCTCAGGCGTAGGTCTGAGCTGGGGAAATGGATAATACTACGAGAATCTCCACCTTTCATGTAGTAGAAAAACATGTTTCGTTTTTGCTGAGTCCTTGGACCCAAAGATCTACGGGCCCTCGAAATTGGGGGTACAGTATTGCACCGTCACCCGTACCTACCATAACCTACCGTAATCGGCCGAAAATTGAAAAACGGATGTCAGATTCGTGATCAGCACCCCAAATAACCTCCCTGGGCGAGGTTTGGGCGAAGTCGGTGGTTATAACCTTGACATCTCTAGTCACCCGTACGTGCTGTAACCCGTACCTATTGTAAGGTCATAATTTAACATTCGCTGAAAAATACAAAACATTGCATGATTCAGGAGCTAGGAAAAGTGAGTGAAACACAGCTCACAGAAATCTTTATTTGACAATTTAGAGTGCAATGAATGTGTAGGAGATGTGTAGGAAGTAAACTGATTTAGACTGCCATAAGGCACGACTTTCATCACACTACACGACACGACTCCAGAGGTCGAGGAGAGGTTGAAACATTTCGCCCAAACCTCGCCCAGGGGGTCATTTGGGGTGCTGATCACGAATCTGACATCTGTTTTCAAATTTCGGCCGATTACGGTAGGTTATGGTAGGTACGGGTGACGATGCAATACTGTACCCTCAATTTCGAGGGCCCATAGCTCTTTTGGTTCAAGGACTCAGCAAAAACGAAACATGTTTTTTTCCACTACATGAGGGGTGGGGATTCTCGCAATACTATCCATTTCCCCCATTCAGACGTACGCTTGAGACCCTCCCCTGGTAAGCGCAGTTTGTAACACCCAAGAACTCAGTGGCTGTGGTTCCTTGCCTCAACATTTTCACGAAACTAATCAACATGATTAGTTTCGTGAAAGAGGACGTTGCATGTGCAAGTTGCTAGCTTTTTCCGTAACGCAGTGGAGCTATTTAGATCTCTAGACATGGGAACGCCTGATTTGATTATTGGTGGTACAAGATTGGATAGAGCAATGACTGAAGGGCAAAGGTTGTTGAGTGTAAGTGAACTCCACAATTAAAGTCTTCGAATTTGAGAATATGCTGCAGCTCAAGATGGAGAAAATACAAGTTTCTCTCTTTACTAGTTCTACAATTGAGTTTTATCCAAAGTTTTCATTTTCCACCTTGTTTACCATAGACCATCGGTTGAATAAGAAAGTTAGTGATCACCACGGATACGCTTCAATTTTCCGTGATGATTTTAGAGAGTTCTAATTATGTCCTGCTGAAACAAATAGCCACCAATAGAGACAAAAGCGCAGTGCTAATCATTGTGGTACAATACCGCTCGCGCCGCACGATCAAAAGTGGGCGAAAAAACGCAAAAATAGCTTCGCAAAGCGTCGCATGCTCAAAACTCCTTAAGTTTTAGGTTTTTTGAAAAAAGGTTGACACCATTCAATTCGTCCCTTCGAGATCTACACAAGCATGTTTACATTTTCACCAGAACACCGCATTTTCTCCATGCGTTGCCTAAAAATGACTGGACCACGCTTTTGCGATTAGAGCAGCTTATTTCCTAGAACGTGCATGTTTTCGGAGTATCTAAAGCATGGCGTACGCTGCCGGCGCCTTGTAATGCCAACAATGCTCCGGATTGCGCCGTGTACAATGCATATAGGATCGAACCTATCAATCGAGCGAGCGAAAACATGTTCACTTTGCTTCTGTCCTCCCTTATTGGAAAACGTAAAGCCTTAAACAGTATTTCGAACCGCTTGAAGAATTAATATCAGTGTAGGGTCTTTGGTGGTCCACCCCCCCCCCCCCCCAAAAAAAAAGAGTATTGTTCATCACGGTAAACGGAGGTGACAGGAACGCGAGAAGTCTGACCACAGTTTATTCTTGATGAAAGTACCATCTCAGAACAAAGAAAAATGAGGACGAGGGCGAGGGCGAGGACGAGCAGGAGAGGGAGTTGGAGCAGATGGTCCGCGAAGAAGAGCGACCCCCCTCGGCCGCCAAAGAAGTCGAAGTGCCGTCGGACGTCTGTAGAGATCCCTCGCCACGTGTTCAGCTCGCCACGTCTCGCCATCGCCTTCTCTTGACGGGCCCCAGACTTCCCGATAATCAGAAATTTTCTGGTCTACTCAGGAATTGCTTTACTCTGTCCCAGCAAGACTTTGGAGTACGCCGTGAACAATGCATATAGAATTGAACCTTTCAATCGAGTGGCTCTCAAATTGCACGCCCGGGCGTGTTGGAGCGCAATTACTCTCTGAAGTTCGAATCGTTTCGGTCGCAACTCGTTGGACTTGTAGGCAGTAAAACCGTCTAGAAGTACACTAAAGTAGGACGGTGTAGCTTATGAACAGGCAATGTTACACGGGTGCGAAAATGCAGGTGAGTCATGTGTGACGCACTTTTTCCGATTTCGGTGGACCACTGCAGGAACACGCGGCGAGCTAACGCATTAAAATGCGTAGGAGAACAGAGCGCTTAAGGTATTCACGATGACGTGCTCAGAACTCCTTGCGATGACGTCATCGAAAATCGATATTTTCGAAATTGGCCAAATTTTCTCGTCCAAAATCATCTAGGGCTTATTTTGGGGGGGGGGGCTGATTACGAATTCGTCGTTCGTTTCTGAAAATTCCGCCGATTTCGGTAGGTTTTGGATTTTCTTATGGATAACTGAAGGTGGTCGTATCAGGATCACCGATTTTGCTCAAAATTCATATAGGAGAGGGGGCTTATTCGGGGTGCCGAACATGATGCCGAAGTCCATTTGGACGATTACGGCAGGAGATCACCCACACTGATAACTGAGGCGATCGGTGACCCTGACCCGACCCCCGTCAAACGGGAAGTAACCTACCGAAATCGGCGGAAGTTTCGAAAACGGGATGCCGTTAGCTTTCCGTGTTTTCGCGCGGTGGTCGATCGAAACCTTTTTGACCTGACATTTTTCAAAGAAACCTAAAACTTAAGGAGTTATGAGCGTGCGACCGTTGCGATGGGCTTTCCGTCGCATATCGCTGATTTGACTGCGCGACATGAGCGGTATTGTATCCTGCCATAACTTTCTAATTGCATGCACTTAGCAGATTTGGCCTTCACCTCCCAGCTCATTCATGTGACACAGATTTGTTCTCAATGTTTCACAAGAATTTGAAGAGTTTCCAAGATCAGTGCAACTTCAAGAAATAAAGAATAAAAGTTTGATCTGCGGTACTTCCAGCTCTTTCTTTGCTATGTTTAGAGTGAACCCGATGACACGATCAAAACGGTCATAATTGTATCGGATGGCGATAGCCAAGGAGAAAACTGGGTCCAAATATGCCAAGATGTTGCCAGAGATGTAAGTAGATTTAAAATTGCGTTACATTACGCCATTTAATACCGTCTAAAATACTCGAAAAATCGGCTCAAATAAAGCTCACTCGCTGAAATAGTAGAAATGATTTTTTTCATGGAAATAACGAAACCCGTGTGGTGAAACTGTTACTTGCTCGTTCGTGCTCACTTTCAAACCTAGTCGTACAGCTTCATTAGAGGTAAACGAGAATGAAGGACGGTGTGATCTAATCTATGCTTGAGATGCGCCACCTATTCTGTTGGGTTGTAACGAAATAAATGGCACTGAACCACTGTAAATTTAAACAGTTAATATCTCGGCTTGTAGGCAAGTTTATTAATCGAAATAAAAACCTTCTGATTCTACACATCTTTGCCAACGTGACACAAGCTTTTTATCCCAGCAGCATAAAAATCAGAAGTTCTGGAATTGAAGAAATCTTCGAAGGCACTTTCGGCATCCTGTTGGTATTTGAATATTTTCCCTACCAAGAAGTCGCCAAGATGCTTGAAGAGATGGTAGTCTGTTGGGGAGAGGTCGGGAGAAAACGGAGGATGTGGTAGAGTTTCAATGCTCAGCTCATTCAATTTCTGCAACGTCATTCGTGCTACATGGGGGCGAGCATTGTCGTGCAGAAGGAGAACTCGCCTTTGGTTTACCAAGGCCGGCCGGATATCCTTCAACTATTTCATCATTTCTTCAATTTCAATGCAGTACTTCTCTGCCGTGATGGATTCACCGGGAGGGAGGAAGCTGTGGTGAATAATTCCCAGCGAACACCACCACACTGTCACCATTACTTTCCTTTGGTGTAATTCCGGCTTCGCAAAAACCTTGGGGCTCTCATCGCTGTCCACACACTGTACCGATTGTCGCCTGTTGTCGTACATTATCCATTTCTCGTCACAGGTTACGATGCGATCAAGGAATGGGTCCGTTTCGTTCCGTAGAAGCAGTGCGGACGAGATCTCATATCGTCGGTTTCTTTGCTCCTCAGACAGCTCGTGACGCACCCATCTTTCCAGCTTTTTGGTCTTTCCAATTTCCTTCAGATGCCGGGCAGCTGTGTTTTGACTGACGCCAAGAACCTTCGCTATCTCCCTGGTACCTTTGTGTGGATCCTCCTCTACCACATCTCTCAGCTTGTCCTCATCAACATCACTATGCCTCCCACGACCTTCACGTTCTTCCAAGCTCTCATCTCCATTCTGGAACCTCTGATACCAACGATACGCCGTCCGAATTGTGGAACATCCTTGACCGAATGCGGCGTTGATCTTCTCGTCCGCCTCCTTAGCTGTAGTGCCCAGCTTGAATTCATACAAGTAAATGCCTCGGATTACCCTTTTGTCCATCTGCAAAAAAGTCAATAAAACTCTAAGGTTTTCCCACTTTTACATAGAAAATTGGTACTCTCCGGTAGAGCAAAGTTTGCGCTTCTAAATGATATGCCACATGTTACGGTTTGTTCTTGATCAAACGCGTAAAGACGCGCCAAAAAATGGCGCGAGCCAGTGCCATTTAATTCGTTACAACCTAATATTTTACATGACATTGTGGGGACAGTGTAATTGGTCCACAAAGCGAATTGCGGTGGCCCGCCTATAAAGACTTATTTCAACTTTTATTTTTCCCGAAATCGTGTGGTACGGTACAAATTCACAGTCAAGCGTGTAGTTCGATTTTTGCCAAAACCTTCAATTCCCTCCGTTTCGGCAAGGATTTGATACCCCACCCTAACCTACATATAATTCGCTTACATTGCATTCTTCAAACTGCGAGAGATTCGAGAAAAATCTAAATATCATTGTCTACGAGTGAAACTCATGAGTGCTTTCCAGAGCCTTTCATTTTTGTGCATACAAAAACAATGGTTTTTAAACTAGCTAGAAGAGGGTGACCTCTTAGATTTGTGATTGTTTGAAATTTGATGTCGAAGACCTCAGTAACTTTTGACCTTACCTAATGAGATCTATAAATTGATCCAGTACTGTCCACGTTTCAAAAATAACGCCCTTTTAAATCGATCCATTATATTTCAAATATGGTAGTGGGAGAATAATGTTTATAAACGAATGTCTATATAAAAAGGGATTTCTCCAACTTTCAAATGTGTATGATACCATATACTAAATGGTCGCCATCTTCATTGTTGGAAAGTCGCTATCACTGGCTGAGTTTTCCTTACAATAAATTAGTTATGACAAGCACTATAATGACGAATATTAGGTTATCTCATAAGTCCCGCCGTCTTTTTTTCAACGATTCATTGCGGATTTCGTCGGCGCTCTTGCATAGCACTATACAGCTTTCGAAAGAAAATGATTTGCTCTTTCAGAGCATGTGTTGCATTTCTTCTTTCATCCTGAATTTTGTCAATTTTTAGATCGTTGAAGTGAAAAGTGAAAAAGTAGCCATCTGCGCACTTGTTTCCTCCTCTTAGGTTTGGAATTTTGCTTAGTTTTTCTTAGAATTTGGAAGACAATTTCCTGTGCTACAAGAATACGTGTTGGCCCTAATGGCTCATTTGTCCTATGTTGATTTTTAGGTCATCAAATTGGGGCATCCGAAGGAGAAGATTTATTTTTACCGACAGCTCCTGCTCTGTGGTAGGACTTTTTTGTTCGGTGTTATATTTTGGTCGAAAGAGAATGTCTACCTCTATAAGAATTTGTGTTGCGTTTATTGGCTCATGCTGATTTCTGTCGAATATCAATAAAAATTCCAAAAAGAGAAAATTCATCTTCGCCAACAACTCCTTCTTGTTCAGTTGTTGATATTTGACAGAGATCTGCATGAGCCAATAAACGCGACACAAATTCTTATTGGGCAAGACATCCTCTTCCGACCGACATATAACACCGAGCAAAAAGATCCTACCACAAAGCAGGAGCTGTCGGTAAAAATAAATCTTTCCTTCGGACATTCCAATTTGATGGCTAAAAATCAAATGTAAAAATAAATCTTTCCTTCGGACGTTCCAATTTGATGGCAAAAACCAAATAAGGACAAAAAAGCAAATAGGACCAACACGTATTCTTTTAGTACAGAACGTTGTTTTCCTAATTATATAAAAAACTGCGCAAAAATTCCAAACCTAAGCGGAGAGAACAAGTGCGCAGATGGCCTCTTTTTCACTTTTTCACTTTTCACTTTACTTACTTACTTTGATACTTTGATGATCCTTTTGTCTGCTGGAGGTCTTCTCAGCGGGGACCACAACTCTTCCAGACCGCTCGATCTCTGGCTGCTTGCATCCAGTGAGGCAGACTCCGCTCTCTGAAAGATCTTGAGAATGAGTCTGCCCATCGTGTTGGCGGTCGTCCCAGTGGTCTCTTGTGGTCTCTCGGAAGCCATTCTGTGACACGGAGACTCCATCTATCGTCCTTTCGTCGAAGCAGGTGTCCGGCCCAGCGATATTCGGACTTCTTCATGTACTGCAGCGGGTCTGCTAATGGCGACTTCTCCCGTAGCTCCGAGCTTTGTAGGCCTTCTTGCCATTGCTGACGAAGGCTTGTCCTCAGAAGACATCTCTCCAGTGCACGATGCGTAGTTTGCATCGCTCTGGCGATTGTCTTGTTGTCGGGCCAGGTTTCCGTCGCGTAACACATCGCAGGCAGTACAGAGGCGTTGAATATCGAGGCCCTGAGGCCGGCATCCTTGACCTGATCGGTGACTTCGCGAATCGAACTGAAGGCTGCCCATGCTGCGCGTCTCCTTCGGGCGATTTCAGGAGCGAGGTCGTTATCCATGTTCAGCTCTCTTCCCAGATAGACGTAGGAGTCGACCTGTTGTAGAGCGACTCCATTTAACCTTACGAGTCCCGTGTCACACCACTGGTTGACCATAAATTGTGTTTTGGACATATTCATGTCCAATCCAATCTTCATACTTGCCACATTGAGCTCGTTCAACATTTCCTCGACTTCTGCCGTGCTGATAGAGATGAAAACAATATCGTCGGCGAAGCAAAGGTTGCTGATCCGTTTACCGTCGACAAAGTAGCCTTTATCGTCACAGTTCAAGTCTTTCATGGCATCCTGGAGTGCCGCTGTGAATAGCTTGGGAGAAATCGTGTCTCCCTGCCGTACTCCTTTCCCGATAGGAATTTTAAGCTTTCGATCGAACAGCTGGATGGTAGTTGATGTGTTCGAGAAGCATTCGTCGAGAAGTCGGATGTAGGGCGATGGTATACCAGCGTGCACAAGTGCGTTCAAAACGGCGTTGATTTTCACAGAGTCGAACGCTTTCCTGTAATCCACGAAGACAAAGACAAGTGGGATGTGGTATTCGCGGCTCCTCTCGATGAGCTGTGAGACAGTCTGAATATGGTCGATGCAGGAGAAATCCTTGCAAAACCCTGCTTGCTCCACTGGCTGATATTCATCCAAGCAACGCTCTATGCGGTTAAGCAGTATCTTGGTGAAGATCTTGTACACAACCGAGAGAAGACTGATGGGTCGATAGTTGTTGATATCCTCCTGCTGACCTTTTTTGAAGATTAAAGCTGTTTTCGACTCCTTCCATGAGTCCGGAATCCTACCAAGTCGAAGGTAGTGGTTGAAGTTTGGCAAGAAGTGAGCAGAGGGCACTGCCACCCGCACGAAGGAGATCAGCAGAAATGCCGTCCGGTCCGGGAGCAGTGCCCAGCTTCATCCTTCTGATGGCATGACAACTTCTGATTCCAGAATGGGAGGTACTTCCTCAGCTGGTGGCATCAAGCGTTTCGGGACAGTGATGGAAGAACGGAACAGATCTGTGTTATATTCTTGAGCGATGGCCTCCATCGCTCTTCGAGACGTTTGCGTTATTCCATCCTTATCCACAAGGGCTGACATTATTGCCTTCTGATCGCAGAGATCTCGTTTGCAGCGCTTTATGTTTGAACCTTTCCCAGCGGCTTCTAACAGCTTCAATCTTCTGTAGGCTTGAATGGATTCCTTCGCTGCAATTCGACAGGCCTTAGAGATGGTGACTTTTTCCAGATGGGAAGCATTAGGGTCCAGTTTAGCAGCTCTTCTTTGCTCCAAGAGTTTAATCGCGTGTGCGTTGAGTCTTGAAGCAGACGGTGATGTGGCTTCGCGAGAGCCGCTAGCACATTTCAACTGTCCTTTGGAGAGAAGGTCGTAGTCTTCCGATGGATCCTCAAGAAGATTCCAATCATACGACTTTATTGCATATTCCAACTCCTCAGACTTGAATGTGGGGATCCTCCCCGGTGCCGGTTTATGAGTGTCACGCTTGAACATCCTCTTCTTGTGAGTCAGCTTCGCAAGGACAAGACGGTGATCCGAGCCGGTGTCAAATGAAGGCAGCACGGAGACGTCGAACAGACTCCAGCGTCTGTTTGTAAGAACATGGTCTCCGAACGTGTTTCTCCATTTGGGCTTTCCCAGGTCCATCGTCGGTTTGAAGGCTTCTTAAACATAGAATTTCCATGGTAGAGACGGCACGCGGATAGGAAGTCTATCAGGCGCTCTCCGTTTTCGTTCCTTGAGGAAGTTCCATGTGGTCCTAGCCTCCATTCGTCATGATCATTCGTACCGACGATAGCGTTAAAGTCACCAACGACAACTTTGTAGTAGCTCTTCTCGTCGTTAACAGTCCTTTCGAACAGCTTGTAGAATTCCTCGTTTTCTTCATCTGTGGCCGCAGATGTTGGAGCATATCCATTTATGATTAGGTGGTTCCTTGATCTTCAGTTTCCAGACGAAGAACAGCTACTAGCGGATTGATGATCATGTAAGAGTCTACTAGGTGGTGCACTGTCGAATTGGCGAGAAATCCAACTCCGCCGATATTCTTTCTGTCCACCTTTGCCCCGATAATGAGAAGCTCGTTGTGGTCGGTCCTTCTTATGGTTTCCGTTCTGCCTTTCGTTTCCTGCAGGGCGATAACGTCGTATTTGATGTTGCGGCTTCTGTAAAGCAGTGTCCGAAGATCCTGCTCAGATGCAATCGAACGACAGTTATAAGTGCAGACGAATAGGCAGTTTCCGTGTCGTGGTGGGAGGGAGTTTCCGGTAGTCCGATTCCAATGACGTCCTGATAGTTTAACTCCGAGATTAGATGGCCCCTCGCCGAAGGTGGATGCAACCGACGTCGTAGAAGTCCACCTCCGGCGCGCGGAGGACTGGGGCACGGGTTTAGTTGTTTGAGCCATAGTTGTGGTCTGGTTACTCACATATTCCTGGCCAGGGATACAGGAGAGCCGCCCATACACGACAAAGCGTCGCATACTGCGTGACCGTTTGTGCAGTTAGCCATCACAAAGTGATGTTTACCCCTTCACAGCGATGAGGTGGCACATGAAGGGGCTTTTCACTTTAACGACTAAAAAAGTGACAAAATTCAGGATAAAAAAAGAGATGCAATATATGCTCTGATAGGCAAATCATTTTCTTTCGAAAGCTGTAAAACAACTCCTCATTGTTCAGTTGTTGATGTTCGACAGTAATCAGCCTGAGCTAATAAACGCGACACAAATTCCTATTGAGCAAGACATACTCTTTCGAACTACATATAACACCAAGCAAAAAAGCCCAACCACAGAACCGAGCTGTCGGTAAAATTTCGGACGGAAACGTCGGACGTACTATATATGGTCTGATAGAGCAAATCATTCACTTTCGAAAGTTGTATAGCGCAATGCAAGAGACCGCCGACGAAATCCGCAATGAATCGTTGAAAAAAACGGCGGTACTTATGAGACAACCTAATATATGCAACAAAGACCATTTATCAACTATTTTCTCACATGTATACCAAATGTAATCTCCTTAGCATCGACGGGCATTGCATGAATTTAGTACTCGCTTTCACGAATGTGTGTTTCAGTGGAGCAAGAAAAACACAAGGATTGTATACGTGGAAGTTGGAATTCTAAGTCCACATGTCAATGAAATACTTGCCGTTTCTCCTTCGCACAAACTATTTCCAATCGCCAACTTCGATGTGAGCATATTTAAACAAATTGACTCCACCACAGAGTTTCTACAGTGTCTTTAATTCAGGAACTGGACGAAGTTTTCAAAGATGTTATGAAGGAAATTTGTACGCCACAATTATAGATCAATGTTGAAAAAAGAATAAAGATTAAGGTTAATCATTGCTTCAGTACACAGCGGTTTTATCTTCGTTCCAGAAACCCAGAGCTGCGGAACTAACCTTTAAACAGGCTTTACTTACATATTTTGAACCCAATTCCTAGACCAGAAGTCGTCTCCACTTAAACAGGTCAAAACTGAGCTGGAATCCATAGAACTTGTCGTTAGTGGCTGTTCGATCGATGATGTTTACTTATGGTGAGGGCTCACGCGTCACATTTGCGTGATTTTTGCCTTGAAAGGTTTGCTCCCGGCAGCGAGCTGTAAATGTAAAGCTCCACACACAGGCAGACGAAAACATATTTCGACAGACCTGCGAACACAGTTTTTTCACACATCGTGGGATTTCATTGTCGTTTGTTTCGCCTTGTCTTATTTTTGGCAAAGATGCAAGAACGGAGATGAGTTTGGATACAGAAAACAAAGCTTATGACGTCTTCAGCCTCTTTGTTGTAGAAATGTACCACAGAAAAGACTGCGCATTAGCCCTGGACGCCCACTAACCCTCATATTAGGGTGGGCCAAAAGTAACGAGACAAGTTCAACAAATTTCTTTATCTCATTACCAGACGTTCAGCGGCCTCGCGGCCACCAAACGTCTGGTTGGGGGCTTCGCCCCCAAACCCCGAGTATATTAGGGGGGGGGGGGGCAAAAGTAATGAGACAAAATAAAAAAAATCTTTGCCTCCTTATAACTCAATTACAACTCAACGTTGCTGAGGAATGTATTTGCCATTAAGGGCAATGACCTTGCTGCCATCGCTCAGTCAACTTCCTGATCCCATCCTTACAGAACTGCTTGAGCCTGGTGTTGATCAACTGCTCGATATGGTTGTCAAGGACTGCTTGGGTTCTTGTGTCCCTTCCGACTAGGAAGTCCTATAGGCTCAAGTTGTAGTGGTAGTTGCATGGAGAGATGTCCAGCGAATACGGTGGGTGAGGCATTTGAACGTAGCCCAGCTGGCCAAGCTTATCCGTGGTTACTTGTTCCCGATGGGGTGCGGCGTTGTCGAAGAGGAGAACCTTCTTGAAGCGCTGCGAATGAATAAGAGCGAGTCGCCGGCCCATCTCCTCTATTTCGTTCACCATGGCCTTGGAGTTCATCGCGGTGCTCTTGGGAAACAGCCTCCGGTAAACCGATCCATGGGCGCAGACCCAAAAGCTCCAAAGATGCTTCTCGCCGTGAACATCTCGCCGAACGAAGGTCGGTAACAATTCACCAGGCCTCACCCAGACTCGCTGCTTGTCAGGGTTAAGGTAGAAGACGTACTTCTCATCCTGCGTGAATATTGAGCCCAGGCTGCCCGGGGTTGGGAATTGGGGGAGATTTGCGCGACACAGGTCGACTCGTCAGACTGGGGTTTCGGCATGAGACAGGCTGGGGTTTTTGGTACGCTTCTGGAAAGGGCGGAAGTGGTAACTTTTCAGATGTGCTTCAGTAAGTAGCATACAAACATACAAATACAACAAATACGAATCCAGACTCCAGCCACGAGATATATGGACACGGCATGGGGTGTCTCATTACTTTTGCCCCCCCCCCCCTAATAGAACACCCTGACCGTGTTCGTTTCTTCTTTAGGCATTCTTACTTTCATTTCATCCTCCGAAGTACATGATCTACTAAGTCCTGAGGAAACTGTGAGAGTCTCAATCCAAAGTGCTTAATCTGCAGAAGCATGAACATGAAACCAATGCGTGTCGCTAGACCGCTCGATACCGTTAACTGTCCGACAGCAGTCATGTTCCTCCGATAATTTTAACCATTCTCCTTACCCTCACTCTCAACACCGCCAATACCCCTTACACTTGTGCCGGAGTGAAGTAAAAAAATAACGGCGTAGTGAAAGTCAAGTACGTGCACACCTGCCGTACGAAGCCTTTAAAAAGTCTTCTTACGAATGCTGTGGAAAGTATGGTCTGTGGAACTCCTGGATCTGGACGCACATTGTACGACATCTGGGTCAATCCGGACGCATGTTGATATCGTCTGTGATACGTATGCTGAGCCTCAACGCACGTGTAACGACGTCAGCAGCACGTCTTCTGAAGCCTGATACCCGTTGGACGATACTGATAAAAAATCATTGTCCGCCCTTACTGGTCCCCTTCACTGGACACCCTCCTTCAGTGGTCCCACCTTGTCTCCCCTTTTCTGGTCCCTTTTACTGATACCCTCTTCACTGGTCCCTCCCCACCCCCCCCCCCCGTTACCGGTCCCCCCTCACCGGACCCTCCCTGCAGTAGTCCCTCTTAGTGGTCCCCTCTTCATTGGTCCTCCTTCTTTCCACTCTCCCCCCCCCCCATTACGGAACCCTCCCCTGCAGTGGTCCCCTTTACTGGTCCCCTCTTCATTGGCCCTAATTCACCACTACCCCCCCCCCCCCATTACTGGACCCTCCTTTGCTGGTCCCCCATTACTGACCCCCCTTCATCGGTGACATGTCGTCTGAATCGGGAGGCCCCTTGCACGATATCTATGAGACCCTTCTTAACCCAAGCATTCATTCCGCGACATCGGTGACACCTCTTCTGAACCTAGACACCGAATGCTCGACATGGGTGACGCAACTCCTGAACCCCGACGCGTGTAGAACGACCACGTCTTCTCAAACCGATCGTCCTTTGCGCGGCATCGGTGACACGTCGTCTGAATCCGGACACCACTTAGGCGAAATCGGCAATACTTCTTCTGAACCTAGACACCGACTGCGCGACATGGGTGACACAACCCCTAAACCCGGACGCCTGTTGAACGCCGACGGTGAGATGTCTATGGTAACACGGCTTCTCAACCCAGACGCCCTTCGCGCGACGTCGGCGACACGTCTTCTGACGCACGTGACACGACATGGGTCACACCTCGTCTCAATCAGGACGCCTGTCCCTCGACGTCTATGAAAGGCCAGATGGGCCGACTGAAGGACGATGGAGACAGACGGACGGACAGACGGACGAACAGACGGAAGGACAGACAGAAGGACAGATACAACCTTACTCTTTTATACATAGTAGTATAACTCAATTACAACTCAACGGTGCTGAGGAATGTATTCGCCATTAAGGTCAACAACCTTGCTGCCATCGATCAGCCAACTTTTCCAGAACAGCTTGGGCCAGGGTCAAGCTGGGGTTTGATTTTTGCCGAAAATTTACGACCCCCCCCCCCTCCCAGAGTGAATTTGGTACGGTCCCCCTTGTGTAGACCACCGTTTTATTTCTTATCCGCATTAAATTTTTTAAAAATTTTCATTCGATTTTTGTACCATTTAATAGGTCCTTCTTTCCAGGTGCAGCTTCCACTGTGTCAGATTAGTTCAAAAAAGAGTGTTACTGAGTGACTGTTTAATTTAATAATTTGTTAGAAAAAATGATGATGAAGGTTTGGTATATGTAATCTTTTGATAATAATATTTTGTTTGTTTACAGTTGAAAATAGAGCACTTTTGAGAGCAGTTGTCGAATTAATCACAACGAGTTCAACGTTTCAGGATTTCCGGGCATCTCGTGGAAACGTCACATTTTTGTACGTGAAGGAGCAAGATCTGCTTTCGAAATTGTACTCTATACAATGACGAGTGTTAATTTCTAAAGCTGACTTAAGTGCTTAATCAACAAAATTTTTTTAGACACTCTCGTAAGGGATAACGGAATAGCAGCCGGACGATAGATTTTCGAGGAATGCCTACGAAGGCGTGGAATCTCTCATTCGTCCCGCAAAGTTGACCTTCCTATTGAAAAACGATTTATGCATCATCAGTTAGCGTATTTCCTCTGTTTTTCGAAAAGCCATTGGGATTTTTGAATTTCGAAAAACCAACCGAGTTATGATCATTTTTATGAAATCACTCCAGTGTCGACGGTTCAGAGTCTACGAGCAGTTCCTCACAAATTTGATCATAACTCGGTTCGTTTTTTGAAATTCGAAAATTTCAAATGCTTTTTGAAAAATAGAAGAAAAATGATTTCTAACCATATAGAAACCAGTTTTCAAAAAAGGGGTCTTCATACGGGGCAGGGGGGTTCGATTTTTGGCACGTATTTTTGCAACAATGGACCAGAAATCGAACCCCACCCGCCTCCTATGAAGACCTCCCTGTTGAAAACTAGTTTCTACATGGTTCGAAAGCGCTTTTCCTCTAGTTTTCAAAAAGCTATTAAATCTTTTAAAATTCGAAAACCTACCGGGATATAATTATCTATACAAAATCACTTCAATTTTTTGCGCTCAAAAATCGAAGGCCTCCGCCCCGTATGAAGATCTAGTTCTTGAAAACAGATTTTTAAACAGTGTAAAAGCTCTTTTCTTCTGGTTTCTAAAAACCGTTGGCTTTTTCAAATTGGAATCTTACCGAGTTATAGTCATTTTTGTGAACGTCGAATTTCGTCGCTCCCATGACGTCGGTGCCATATCGACTGGTGGTCGATCCAGTCTATTCGTTTCAGAAAACCATGATTTTTACACTGTGCATTGAACAAGACTTGCAAGTCTTTGTGGCAAGATTTCAACTATGTGCGTGATCTGCACCAGGTAAAAAATTTATTTTTAATGAAACACGAGAATTTGCAAATCGATCGTCCCTGATCATATCGGACATCGCTGCGAAGAAGCTTAGTTTTGATTGTATATTAATCACATCTTGAACTCTAAGATGGCACAGTTTTCACTCTCTGATGCTCTTCCTCCAGAAGGTAGAATTTTTTGCCGCGAGAAGTCCATCCATCAGGGGCGATCGGTGATATCGGATAACGCAATGGCTCTACGTAACCTACCATATTTCGGAGTTTGTGCGACATCTCTGAAAAATTCACAAAGCTTTTAAAACAATAAGAAGTGTGGGTTCTACGCTTTAAAAAGCAGGCTGTAAAAATAGCGGCCTCCATGTAATTAACGGTGTCGAAAAATTTCGGCAAATCATACAAATCGGAGCGTCTGTTCATACAGTGGATCCTTTCAGAAAAACAGGTTTTATTACCGTTGTCACGCTGTAGATTAAAACTTTGTTTGCTACAACTCCACTTTCTGATGCTGTTTCCTGCAGAAGAGAGAAAATTAGTTCCGTGACAAGTCCATCCTCCGGTTGCCATTCGGTCATCGCTTCGAAGAGTACTTCCAAAAATCTTGTAGGAAAAGCACTTAATTTTCCTTAGCAATTGACACTTCAAATTTTATAGACGGCAATTTAAGACGTAGATGTCGGTCGTTCATGTTCAGGCAGAAAATTGTCGCGTCCATGAGTTCCTGAAAAAAAAACTGAAAAAATGGAAAGTTCCCATTGACTCCAAATCTGCCGGCGGAAAATCTTTATTTTTAACGAGAAATAGAATCATTATTTGAAACTTTTTTATATTAATTTTTACAACTTCGCGGGACGAAGGAGAGACTCCACACCTTCGTAAGCGTTCCTGGAAAAAACTTGTTAAGAATTAAAAACATCAACTAAAACCTCAAGAATAAGAGAGAATCCTCTGCCAAAACCGGAAGCGCGACCCCCCCCCCCCCTCCAGAGGAGGCCATAGTACGACCCCCCTTTCGATTCCCGAACCTCTAGCTTGACCCTGGCTTGGGCCTAGTGCTGATCCACTGCTCGTTATGGTTGTCGAGGTCTGCTTGGGTCCTTGTATCCCTTCCGACCATGAAGTCCTGTAGGCTCATGAAGTAGGGTGGTCACATGGAGAGATGTCGGAGGGTGAGGCATGTGAACATAGCCCAGCTGAGCAAGTTTATCCGTGGTCACTTGTCCCGATGGTGTGCGGCGTTGTCGAAGCGGAGAACCTTCTTGAGCGCTGAGACCGAACAAATGCGAGTCGCTGGTCCATCGCTTCTATTTCGTTCACCATGGCCTTGGATTCCATTGCCGTGCTTTTGGAAAACAGCTTCCAGTACACCGGTCCATGGGCGCAGACTCAAAAGTTCAGAAGGTACTTCTCGCCGTGAATATCCCGCCGAACGAAGGTCGGTAACAGGTCATCAGGCCTCACACAGAATCGCTGCTTGGCAGGGTTAACCTAGAAGACGTGCTTCTCATTTTGCGTGACTATTGAGTGCAGGCTGCTCGGGGTTGGGGATTATGCGAAATTTGCGCGACAGAGCTCGACTCGACAGACTGGGGTTTCGGCATGAGACCGATTGGAGATCTGGCATGCTTCTAGAAAGGGCGAAAGTGGTCACTCCTCAGGTGGCCTTCAGTAAGTAGCAAACAAGCATACAAAAAAGAGAAGCACGAAACGGACTCCAGTCACGACATATATGGGCACGGCACGGAGAGTCTCATTACTTTTGGCCCCCTAATATTTATTGGTGTATTTTTTATTTGTTTGTTGCCACGAATTGACATGCTTGTATGCTAGCGCAATGGACAACAGCAGGAAGGCAGTGCAATGCAGTATTCCTGTTAAAACAGAAGAAGAGACGCCTACAGCTGTTTGGAATTATCAGCATGACACTTCCACCACCTTGGGTGCCGCATGCCCTTAACGACGCTAGAACTGCAAGATCGACACCATTTTTACGGTTATCGATATGAAGTGCCAGCCACAGTTGTTTTTTCAAACTGTTGTCATAACTGCCATTGATTTCATTAGCATTGTGATGTTGTAGTTAAGGTTAATTGCAAGTAACCCACATCGCCTACCGCATTTGGGTGAACTCATTCGCTTTCCAGATAAAAACTAACTCCGGCACCGTTTCTCATTCTACCTTGACTTAATCTTCTTCGCTATACTATTACTCTCGTTGTATTCTATATTCAGTTGGTGTTGTGATCTTTTGTGTGTCCACAATGGCGCTCATGGTAAGCGCGTCGTGGTGCAGTGGATAGTGGCGTCGCTTCATGGGCTTTGACGTGTACGCAATTTTGAGGCAGCTTGATGCAATCCCAAGGCGGGGGGTACCTGGCCCGGTGCAGCCTTTTCATGCATTTATAACTGAATTTTTCACTATTCTGGCGATGGGACCCGCTGCATTCACGGGAGAACATCAGGTAAGCACTTTTCTATGTTATGTTGTGTGAGCTTATCTTCGAATACTACATATTTACAAGTGACTATGGAGTGCCTCCCTTGGGATTGCATCCGCATTTTTCCAGCCGTATGTGCTTCGCTGCTCGAAGAGCGCAGAACCCAGCCGCGGAGTCCCCCTGATCGACGAAAGTAGTTTCCATACGGGCAGCTTGTATGACATACACTCCGGAGTCCCCCTTCGCTAGCCTGATTCTGCGATTGTGAACCTGAGGTTACCGTGTAGATTTTGTGCCCGTACTGCAAAGTCATGTTTGTGTCTTTTGAAGTTTATCAAAAAGGTCGGCCTGTGCGTTCTTGTCAGCCAAAGACCAAAACACATGCGCGGTATTGTATTGATGAGACGGCACGAACAGCTTTAAGAAGGTTTTAGAAACCGAGAGGACAGAAGGTTTGGTTAGACTAAGCGCAGGCCGATCTTCAAAACTTCTGGAGATACCAGACCAAATAAGTCCTCAAGGCTGTGTCATGGGAAATACTCTATCTTAGTTACCCATGTCTGAATGTGTGCCGCTCTGGTTTATAATCACTCGTGTTTATAGTGAGCCTTCTATAATATATAGACCTACGCCATAACCAATCCTGAACAGCTAGTTGTATATTTTTCGTTATTCAGCCTAAAAGTCGCCGAACAACTAAACGGGTACTCCAAAACTCCCAGAAACCCAATTACGAATGACGCTTAGTCTGCTCAACCCTTTTAATCCTCTTCCACTGGAGCCACTTGGTAGCGGCACCGAGTAAACCAACTGCTGCTGAAGATACGAGTACAAAGAAATGATTAGGCTGATTCGGAACGAGCCCATATATAAGGGCGAAACAGTCGAGCATAACTATTTACAAACTTCAAACTTCCCCTTGTCACTAGTGTACGGAGACGACTGCTTCTTCCGTAGAGGTGAAGAGATCCGAAGCTGCGAAACAGTGCTACACTGCTGCAGGGAAGCTCTGCTTCTGATGTGAGTGGTGATACAGGTTTAGCTCTAAACATAAACAGTGTAGCAGAATCGCGAGCAAAGCGGCTCGGAGGGGGTCATTTAGCGCTACGTGTGGGAATGGGGGTTCGGCTAGGAAGGATACTCTATCCCAGCAAGCTTCCATGCCTAGAAGGCAGCACCCACCATAGTCGGATAGCGCCCTCATTTCATCCTCCATCCGGGAGCGACTTATCAGCTATTCTTATAAGATCAGTTTGCCTTCTTTACCCAGCCTTGGTTTTCGTCTAGCTACATTCTTGGAACTGCAACTTGCTTCATGTCTAGAGAAGACACCCTGTTTTCTGTCATCATTGGCAACCTCGACTAGCCGTTAGGAGATCAATGTTAGGTGTTGTTAGAAGTTTGAAGAAGAAGAAGATGTAGACGTTGACGTTTTACTCTTCTTGCCCATGAGCAAACCCATCTACGGCTAAAAGCAGCGACGTTCAAAGACGTCACCTAGAGCCTGGTCCCAAACAACCGCCCGTCAAAATCTGATATTACCAAGTGGGAAAGTGTGTAACTAGTGGTATTGATAGCGATATGTATTATCACTTATGTTCCCCTTTCTCCCCACCAGGGCATCATTTAGCCTTCGTCGTAAACTGTGACTGCACGATCGCTCTTCTGTTCATCCTGCTGTGAGTTCCAGGGCTTGCCAGCTTGTAGCGCATTGCTAGGGTGATGCGTACCCGAGTGGTGACGATAGCCTACGACGACTAGGTGACCTACGACGTCATAGAATGAGAGCGTTCAACACAGCGTGTTCGAAGGTTTGAACACTCAAGGCTCGTGCACAGTTTCACTGCGCTGTGGCACCGCGTTGAGAGGTTCATTTTTTGCCACATCCCCCACGTCGGCGCGGTGCGGTAGCGCTGCGTAGCTGGAAGGTTGCCAGCAGAGGCGCGCATGGTACTCAATCCCGCGAGCCACACGCCACACCACGGCACAGCGCGGTGAAAATGGGAGCTCCAATTCCCTCAGCGCAGTGACGCCGCGGGGTGCCACTGCGCGGTGAGTGTGCACGGCCCCTCACCGCGCTATGCTACAACGTGGGTGGTTCACTGCGCTGCCGAACTGTGCACGAGCTTTCACAAACCGACAGCGGCTATTCTTCCTTTGCTGCGCCGCGAGCGGTCGCGTCGCGGACACGTGGCAATTTCGAAAACGAGGTCAGCGCGGTCAGTCAATGTGAAGGACGGCCGACGGTCGGTCGGTGGCTGCTCACGGCTCCGCGGACTCTCCCTGAGTGGCGAAAGCAGTTCCCACATGGGCAGCTTGGATGGCACACCCCCTAGAGTCCCTTCCCTAGCCTGATTCTGTGAGAACCCTAGCCAGGGTCAAGCTTGAGGTTCGAGAATCGAAGGGGGGGGGGGTCGTTCTGCGGCCTCGTCTGGAGGGGGGGGGGGGCTTCGTACTCTCTCGGTTTTGGCAGAGGACTCTCTCCAAACTCAGGTTTTTAGATGATGTTTGCATCTATTAATAAGTTGTTTTTTCCAGGTGTGACTACGACAATGCGGAGATATACAAGCACTTGCGTTTCCTGGAGTTAAAAATAGGATTGAATATCAAAAAAATTTTAATGCCGATTACTGTGCAGTGAAAAATAAAGATTTCCTGTCTACAGATTTATGGTCAATGAGAGATTTTCATTTTTTCAGAATTTCCCAGGACGTCATGGACACGGTAGTTTTCTGCCTTATGAGCGACATCTACTTCCAGAATTGCACTCTATAAAATTTCAAGTGTTAATTACTGAGGACGACCTAAGTGCTTTCCCTGCAAGATTTTTGAAGCGCTCTTCGAGTCGATGACGGAATGGCAACTGAAGGACGGACTTGCTTGAAAAATAATTTCTCTCCTGCAGGAAACAGCATCAGAAGATGAAATCGCATCCTATAAAATTTTAAGCCCGTTGGACACACAGTGATAAAACTATGTTTCTCTGAAACGATATTCTATATGATCAGACGTCTCGATTTACCGAAAAGATATCGACACACTAGTCACATGGAACAAGTTACTTTTAAACTGCCTTTTAAAGCATAGAAAACACATCTAGGCGCTATGTGACAACGGAGGGGTTAGCAAAATTCAAAAATATATATATGCCTAGGTAGACATTTCTGTAGGCAATACAAAACCACTTACCATTTAACCGGAATGGTCCTCCATGTTGCTTGGGGGGGGGTCGTCCGAGTATCTGTTCTGTGCTCTCCTCCGCTGACGCGGAGGAGAGCACAGATTTGGGCAAGGGAAGGGACTCCGGGGTGTTGCCGTGTTACGCACCCGTGTTTACATAACCTACACCCCGGAGTCCCTTCCCTTGCCCAAATCTGAATCCCCCCTCGCTTCCATCCCCCTCGGCGCGCCTCCCCTTCCTCCCGAATGGTCTTACTTAGACCTCATCGGCGGCTGCCGTGGTTGTTGCGTGGCTGACGTGGACGAACACGGCAGCCGCCGGTTGATCTGCAGGTTTGCGGGATACTGTAGCGGGCGGCTGCTGTCGATGCGTCGTGGATCGCGCTGCGACGTCTTGTATGCCAGCGATGGCTGCCTCAGCAAGCGGGCCGTGAGGCAGTGGATGTTGCGCTGCTCCATGGTAGGAAGGTCGGGGGTTCGGTTCTGCAGCGTTGCGTGCTTTTTGCATTTCAATTGAGTGGTCGAGATTTGAGGGGTTTTGAGTCATTGAGCGGCGTTTTCTGGCCTGGTTCTGCTGGTGATACTGCGGACTCTCCCTGACGACGAAG